>CAWUFW010027535.1:0-26210 GCA_963921515.1 Calotriton arnoldi | reverse complement strand
ACACTGGGTGGACACAGTTGTTTGTGTGTTCTTGTGCTCTGATAGACACAGGGCAGACACAGTTGCTTTTGAGTTGTGCTCTGATAGACATAGGGCAGATATGGTTGTTTTGTATTTTTGCATGCTGACAGACACTGGACAGATGACAATAAGGTTGAATGTTGAACTTCCCTGCAGTTTTGCATGAACAGTTGGTGCACATCCCAGTAGAAAGTCCAGGGGTGGCGTTTGAGGTGCCTGAGACACAGGATTCCCCTGTGAAGTGGAACAAGACGTTGTGGCAAGAGATTTGGGAAATGTTACTTCAAAGCACAGCTTCTGTGTATCATGTAGATGTTCATTCACCCATACATTTATTAGACTTAGACTTTAATTCCCTTACAGATGAAAAGGCTGCAATCTTGGAGGCAGAGGTGGTGACACATGATTCTGATTTGGTGTGCACGACTAGGTGTGAACACCTAGGAAAGAAAGGCACTACTAACAGGCGGGCAGAGAATGAAGGGATGCATATTCCCCTAGACATACTTAGAACTGTGATTCCTATATGTCAGTATTTTTAGCACAGACCAGTCCCACAGATGGTGAGGGGCCAGTTGGAGAAAGGAAAATTACCAGACCAGATAGGGCAGATGGATTGCCTTGGGCTCATGCCAAATGATCAAGGATGTACTTATTCAACAGTGTATGGAGAGATAGCCCCAGCCCTTCTTACTGAACAAAGGGAAGGAGAGTTGGACTTTAATACCAAGAATCAAGAGGCCAAAGTGTGGGTAGAATTCTCAGATAATTCCCCAGAGCTAGCTGAGAACCGTGCAGACAGAAATACTAAAACTGTCCCTCAGACCCAAAACAGAAAAAGGGGAACGTGCACTTTTTGAAAAATATTTTTTTGCAAGAAGAGCGATGCTTGTTTCTTTCCTAGATCATACTGCGACATGTTGGTGTACCTGATGTCACTGTCCCGCTTGTGGGTGCCTTTGTCTGAGTGGGGCTGTGAGGGTGTGGGACCCCCCAACCCTGAAGTGACCACCTGACTGTGCAGACTGACTTCCTTTGGCTGACATCCTTTGGCTGAATCAACCAGATGAACTTACCTAGCAAAGTTAGTTTTTGAATGTGCTCTAATGAAAATGAAAGTGAAGGAAAAAAAAGAAGAAATATTATTTTAATTATAGCAGGAGGTCTGTGTACCTTTTACACAGAAGGATATTTTTCATTGAATCCAGAGAGTTACAGAATAATCTGTTCAGTTTGATGAAGATTTTGAGTTTCCTTTATTTTAAGCAAAGTATATAAGTTTGGCTACTTCAATAGTAGAAGTTTCAGAATTAGCCATTTATAACACTAGGAGCATCAATGATTTAACATATTTGATTCTATTTGTGTATTCATTTTGTGTATTCATCATACATTTATTTCTGTAGCGGAGTTATTATCAGATATGCATGAGTTATTTTAGACGAAGTATTATGTTACATACTTTTATAATGTCACTGTTTTAATGTGTGCTTCATTTTATATTTGTGCTTTCACTTAAAAATGATTTTTTGATATGTATTTTATGATAGTCAAAGGTCATGGGGTGGAATGTAGTGCTAGAGGCACTCCTATGTATTGAAACCATGTGATGAACTTTGACTACCATTATTTTAATTGACTTTTGGTGTTTTAATTTATCCTAGCTTGAATGTACGCTGCCTGTTCCTTGTTTTCTTGAAGATTTCTTTTGTGTCTCTTTGTAGTTTTGAAGTGGGAGACTTTCACAGAGTAGAACAGCCTTGCCAGGAACAGAACGTGTGGAATGTGCATTTGAAAGCATGACAGTGACAGAAGTGTGGAAGGTACTTCTTGGTCTCGAAGTGCAGTGTTATAAGCAGTGTTGCTCAAATTTGCATTATGTTGTACATTGGGAGATGAAGTGTTGATGCTATAAGGCAGTGGTGCACAGATGTGCATTTTGTTGTACATTGCCAAGTATTATGAAGTTCTTACTAATGGCTTTGACATGCCCTCATGTCATCTTGAATTACTCAAGTTGTTTAGGCTATTCACGTTCAAGGTTGTCTTGCTTTTGGAGATTGTTGACTGTACTGCTGGATGGAGACTTTCGTAAGCTTCATTAAGATAAAGGCTGGAATACGTGATAGCACAGAAGGAATGCGAGAACTTTTTTGCCTTTGGAATGCTTGCATGGAAAGTGGCCAATTCCAGTAAGTTTCTGTTGTGCAGAGGAGGGCCTTTCGGAACCTTCTAGTGTGTTTTGAGATTATAAAGCTGGGGTTTGTTGACTTAGAAACTGGGATGTGGGCCTGAACGACAGACGTGTCTACAGTGCAGCAGCTACTGGTTTGCTAAGTCTCTTGACCCCGGCAGTGAATCTCCCAGTCTGGAGTGTGCTAAGATGAAGTTTGCAGCCGTGATGTATCTTGTTTTTGATTATTGCCATTGTGATGTGTGAGTGTCTATGTGCACATTCAAGTCTCCAGTGGATATAATCGTCATTGTGATGTGTGAGTGTCTGTGTGCACATTCAAGTCTCCAGTGGCTATTATCATTTGAGGTGTTTTCATTGTGATGTGTGAGTGTATGTGTGCATATCCAAGCCTTCAGTGGTTGTAATCATCTGATGTATTTAGTGTATATATATTTCTGATTTCTTGGAGTGGACATCCATCGTATTATTATCTGCTTGCATTTCATTTCATATTAATATCCACACATTTAACAGTTGTATTTGCCCACTTATAAGTGTGATATTATTACTTGCACATATATATACATATATATCTCTATATACATTTGAATGTTGTTCATATGACATCTGGGAACGGCTTTTTGTTACAGAGTGTTGCACAAATTGAATTGAATTGAAATAACATTTGTATAGCACATGGCTACCCGGAGGCATCCCAGCGCTGGCAGTAGCAGTAGTAGTGAGTTTCGCCATTCTAGGGGAAAAGCAAGGTTTTCAACAATCTGCGAAAGGCTAAGTGATTGGATTCTACACGTAATTGGAGAGGAAGGGAATTCCAGAGTCTAGCCGCATTAAAAGAAAATTGCCGACCTCCGCTTCTGGCTTTCCTGATCCTAGGGACGATGACAAAATTCATAGTCTTAGAGCGAAGGCTTCTGTTGGGCCGGTAGGGCTGGATGGTGCTCTGAAGAATGGGGGGGCCTATTCCAGCTAAAGACTTGTGGGTAATACATAAAGCTTTAAAATTAACTCTCTCCCGGACTGGTAGCCAATGGAGTGATCTCAAGGCAGGTTTGGCTGAGTAATATTTAGGAATGCCTAAAAGAAGTCTTGCTGCCCAGTTCTGTATTGTCTGTAGCTTAGAGAGGGTAGCAGCAGGGGCACCCAAATAAAGGGCGTTCGCGTAGTCCAGCCGGGACAAAATAAGGGCCTGAACCATAATCTTCCTTGCTTGGAAAGGGAGAAGGGGAAGTACCTTCCGAATCATTTTCAGGATACCATAGCACGTGGCTGCCGTCATCCGTGCTTGTGTCTTAAATGTGAGGTCTTGGTCAATCCAGACACCCAGGCTTTTTAACTGGGTCTTAGGGGTGGGGGCTAGGCCGAAAGAGGTCGGCCAGATTGATTTTAGATCAAGGGGAGAACTAGTACCCAGGATCATAACTTTGCTTTTTTCCCCATTCAGTTTCAGGAAAGACTCGTTCATCCAGTTGGCAATTTCTTCCAAGCATGGACGCAGACTGGGAGGGGAGCTTTCGGCTCTGTTGAGCCCAATCACAAGTTGCGTGTCATCTGCATAAGTGACTATATGTACTCCAAAAGGTAAGACCACCTCTGCAAGGGAACAAGTGTAGACATTAAATAAGGTGGGACTCAGGGAAGATCCCTGAGGGACTCCACAACAGAGGGCCATCTGCTTAGAGTTCACCTCATTATCAAAAACCTGAAAGGATCTATTGCTCAGGAAGGACTGTAACCATGACAGAGCGATTCCAGTAACACCCAGTTTTCTGAGTCTGTGGACCAAGATGCGATGGTTTACTGTGTCAAAGGCCGCGCTGAGGTCAAGAAGAAGGACCACAGCGGTGCCTCAGGAGTCCACTATTTTTCTTGACTCTTCCACTACTGAGAGCAAGGCTGTTTCTGTTCCCTGGATGGGGCGGAAGCCTGTCTGAGACCGATGGAGAAGCTTGTGAGTCTCTAAAAATGAAGATAATATTGAATTAAAATATTTTTCAGCAATTTTGCTGACCCCTGGAAGCAGGGATATGGGGCGGTAGTTTCCCAAAATGGAAGAATCAAGGCTAGGTTTTTTTAAAAGTGCCTTTACCATAGCTTCCTTCCATAGGGGAGGGACCACTCCAAATAAATAAAACAAAACAAAACAAAACAAATAAAACCACATGCCATATTCTGGGAACCGTGTTTTGACGTGTTTCATTTTATAAAAATGAAATCCCTTTCCTGGTGGTGGTTGGTTTTTATTGCTTCATCGTGTTTGAGCCTCCGTGTGGGTGGGTGGTATTTTCTATTACTTGGGAGGGTGAAGCAATACAGATATATAAAGAGGGAGAGGCAGCGAGTCGACTACTTCTTAGTTAGAGCCTGGAGGCATGCATGCATCAAACGGTGAATCTGTTGCATACACAAGTTAAGTCTCTTGAACTGTCCACTTATGTGCTGCATACTCCCATGAATCAACCTGGTGTACTTCAGCTTTGTCAACTCAATCTGTTGTGCCTTGATACTCAGTCTGAATGAGCATTTTTGTGGCAGCAGTGTTGCTCCTTCTGCAAATGATTTTCTTCATTGCCTAAGGTGTGGTTGTGCCAGTGGATGTGCTTGGTATTGTGGATGCAGGTGTACAGGTCCATGTGCCCTTGGTCTTTTCTGCTTTATAATATTTGCCCATCCGTTCAAATCCTTTGGCTACCTGCCTGATTTTTACATAACAGGCATTCAGTGTTGCAATTTTTTTCTTTTTTCTGCTTGTCATATTTGCTACACATGAGGAAAAGAAATATAGATTTATGATGAATACAGAAAGGAAATATGGCTCTATTATTAACTGTGCCCCGTGGTATGGCTCAACATGGATTTCTGCCATTATATGCAATGAGCCCTTCTATGTCATGATTTTCCATTGGCATATCACATTGATCTATGACTGAGATAAATTGTTAACAGTAATGTTGACTTCCTTGTGGAACCTACATGTCTATACCAAGTGATAGAATCCACAACACATACATCATTGTAAAACATTGTAACCGACATATGGTGAGCATGTCTGTATTAAATGGCCTTCCAAAATGCTGACAATCCACTGTAGAGCATCAACTGTTGCAGCATTATTAGAAATGGGGTCTCTAATTGGCAGAGGTATGCACTTGGTCCGAATAGGGACCGCTAGTCTAGTCAGGGTAAGCTAGATACACACTAAAAGATTACCTGTGCTCAACCTTTTGTAGCTTGACACAAAGCAGTTAGGCTTATCTAAAGAGACAATGTGTAAAGTATTTGTGCAACACACACACACAGTAAAACAATGAGAACACCACAAAAAAATCCACACAAGGTTAGAAAAATAGATAATAATTTTATGAGTACAACAAGACCAAAACAACAAAAATCAAATATATATATCATTCGAGTTATGAATTTTTGAAGATTAAAATGAAATGTAGGGCTTAGAAGCAATAAGTGCCAAAGGGGGTTATCTGGCCACACTTGACCGGGGCAAAGTCAAAGACTGGCCTGACCGTGATGGAGCGCAGGCCTGCTACCGGATCCACACAGGCCCCGGTGAGCAAAGTACCTTATCCCGGACGAAACATCGAGATGCGCCAATTTTATCCACATAGTAGGGTGATGCGTCCGTTCCACAGGTGAAGCGCTGTAGGCAAGAGACATTGGTTCCGAGTGCGATGCCCCAGTTTTCTCCATGCAGTTAAGTATTGATCTCTTCCACACTGCTGTGGCAGCGATGAGTGGTTCTGTGTGTCGAGTTCTGCAGGTGATGCGTTAGGTCAGATGCAATTCTTTGGGTTCTGCTTTTGCCATAGGAATGGTACATCGATTCTGGTTCACGCAGTCAGCGGATGAGTTGATTCTCCTGAAACAAGTATCTGGGTCTACTTCCAGTGAACCTGGCACAGCAGCAGGGGTAGAAATGTTGATTTCCCTGAGTTTCCACAACAGGAGGCAAGCCAACAAGCCCTTGGAGAACACTTTGGGTTGCAAAGCAGAGTCCAGCTCTTCCTCAGCAGGGTCAGAGATCAGCAGGCAGCACAAGAGAAAAGTGATCATTCCAGGTCAGCAGCCCAGCAGAGTGGAACTCTTTTAAACAGCACAGCAGTTCTTCTGGCAGAGTTCATTTACAGGTCCAGAAGTGTCTCATTTGGTGTGGTCAGAGACCCAGGCCTCATTTACTTATTTTTGGCATAGGGCAGCTTCATTAGCCTTCCTGCTGCACTGCCCTATGTCAAAGGAAAAGGGCAGGAATGTGCTGTATCTGAGTTATGGAGAATTCCTGTCCTCTTACACTGCAAAGGTACACAAATGGCTGACTAGCGCCAACGCAGGCACCCTTGCACCATGGTGCAAGAGAGCCTGCATTGAAATCAGGTTGTGTTTGTGCAGGAGGAGACACCTTCCTTCACAAGAACAATGATTATGCCACTCCTGGGAGGGCGTAGGCCTTTGACGTTTGATGTTTACAGCATGTTGTAAATCTGGGAATGTGTCAAATGCCATTGGTGTTACATGGGCACACCCACAGTAACGCCCATGGCATGTCTCCGTATCACAGTGTGGGTCAATGCAGCAACTTGCGCTGTGTTGCCTCACATCATACCTACGAGGCCATGAAAAGCCATACAGGGTGGCTTTTCGTGGACTCATAGATATGGCTCTGCAGTGTGTGCTGCCTGAATGTCATTAAAAGTGACATTCCGGTGGCACACCAGGCTTGTAAATGAGCCCCTCCAAGACTTATACCCGGTTGTGCCTTTGAAGTAACTTCAAAGAAGTGTCTTTGAAGTGAAGTCTTTTCTTACCGGACCAACATCCACACAAGCAGTAGGGAGTAATCTGCCCTTTGTGTGGGGACAGGACACCACCTTTTCAGGTGTAAGTGTCTGCGACTCCCTCCCTTCTTGCCCAGGAAGAGCCATCAGAATGCAGATGAGTGATCAGGCAAACCTAACCTTCCTGTGTTTGTGGCTGTCTAGAAGGAGTGCACAAAGTGTAGCTGCCACCCACCCCAGATGTGTATTGGAGACAGGCTGCAGGAACACAGAGCTGTAAGAGCAGAGACATGTCCACTCTCTAAAAGTGGCATTTCTAAAACAGTAATGTTAAATTCAACTTCACTAGTAAAGAGGATTTATCATTACCTTTCTAAAGATATAAAACATGAAAAAGCTATTTATTTCTAAACAGGAATTACAAGGTAAAAGGATATTTCAGGAGAGTAGGATCTGCCTCTAATGTTGCCCCACTTTTTTTCTGCTGTTACACTGGTTTCTGGCTATAGTCAGGCTGGGTCCCTGCCAATCAGGGCCCCAGCCTCTCTGTTTTCTCTCTAAACGATTTGGAGTGCACTCTAGGTGCACTAGTGATTGGATGCTGTGGTGCCTTATGAGTCCCTAGTATATGGTACCTTAGGTGCCAAGGGCATAGGTACTTCACAGGCCTACCAGGGGCTGAAGCATGTATTATGCCACCCCTGGGAAGCAGACTAAATCTGACACCACAGGCCTGCTACTGCAGCCTGGGTGAGGTGGTTCTAGCCCTCCTCACCGAGATATAGGTTCCCTATATCTCTCACACACACACATATAACCCTATCAGTCACCCCTAAGGCAGGCCCTATCAATCCTGAGGGCAGGGTGCTTGGCTTCTATGTGAGGGGGTGCCTCTGCCTGAGCAGGGCCCCTCTGCAGCTCTCAGAGTCCATTCTCTGGTGCTGTTTGTGGATGCTTGGTTAAACCATATACTTTTAAGTGCATTATATCCTCGCGGTAAAATGCTAACTTTGGTATGGCTGCATCAAAACATGTCGTGTTTGGTGTCAAACATCTTGGAATACTACCCCCCCGCCAGTCCTGGCGGCGGGGGTAGCATTCCACCCTTCTAGAGGGATAGACATGTACCCACTGTGGAAACACGGTAGAATCCTAAAGAGCCCTGGCATCACAAAATGGATGCCACCAGCCGCAGACACGGGGCTGCCCTCCTGCTGATGACCGAAACTCGCAGTGGAGGAAGCCCAACAAACGGTATCCTGTCACAGGGAGGTGTGACCACCTCCCAGACAGGGTTTAGTGTATTGGGGCTGGGTGGGTGTACTCCTAGAGTGCTTTGAAGGCCTGCACTGGGGGAGCAGAAGGCTCCTCTGTGCATATGCCAGTTCAAACCGGCTCAGGGGCTACCTGCCCCTGCTCTGGCGCGAAACTGGACAAAGGGAAGTGGGTGTAGCCACCCACTCCCCTGACCCTCCCATAGGTGGGGTCTTAGAGCTAGTCCCTCCCTTCCTTGTTAGTATAAGGTAGGGAGCCCTTGAACCTGACCCTTAGATATCCCTGGACGATGCTCTAAAGAAGAATCCTGGCCCTTCGACGTTCCACTACCTTTGGAAGACAGAAGAATCTCCCTTGGAGTCAAGGAGTGACTCCCTGCTTGGCAGGCACCAAAACCTACAAACAACGGTCGCAAACTACGCCGCTCCCGCCGGAGTCCGAAGTCCCTGCAGCCCAAGAAGTGGATTTCCTGACTTCTCCAAGGCCATCGTGAGTCCCCAGTGAAGCTGAGGCAAGTGGACCCCAAGAGTAATGAGGAACCGCGACCCCTGGGTACTGTGCACTATTGTCAAGTGCAACCCCCTCACAACGTTCCACGAACTTGTGCTTTGGACCACGTATGGTCCCAACCTCCAGCAGGAATCCCTCTGAAGATCAGAGGCCTACACCGTCCCGAGTGACCGTGGGCCCCTGTGAGTGAATCCTCCCGAGGCGTCTTCGCGATCCCTTGCCAGCCAGCTTGTGGGTCCCCAGAAGACTTTCTAAAGATACCAAAGGGCTCTCCTGGTTGCTCCAGGCCTGCCCTGACTTACCCTTGCTGGGTGAGTCCCCCAGATCTTGCTGGTCTGCGCCATTGACTTTTCTTCCTTTCCCCAAGACTTGCTGTTACCAAGGCTTGTTGGCTCCAATCAAGTTGCCGACACCACAGTAAGCTGCAGACATTGTGGCACACGCCGAATCCAGCTCCTGGTTGTCGTCGACGCCTCCTGGACCTCGTGGCTGAAGAGTCAACGCAACCGTGATCAACCTGAATCCTGCAACGACGGTGGGCATCCATCTTCCTTGCCCCGAGTCACTGCCAAGTGACTTTGAACACTGTCCCCTCTGCTTTCAGGTCATCCTCTTTCCGAATCCAGGCTTGGATTCCACCGAACACTTCTTCAGCTCCCGCAAGCAGCAAGTCTTCTTTGTTCGCCATTAAAAACGACGCCGCGACCCGACACCAAAGGACACCTATGCACCCGGCTCCCCTGGGTGAGGTAACTTCAGCTCTACGGTGCTCCTGTGGGTGTGAGCTCTAGAACTACTTACCCTGTAAGTGACTTGCTTGTAGTTTCCTTAGAAGTGTCCTAAAACTCTTACTTTCCAAGTGCGACTATCGCGCTGACTCATACATGGTTCGCGTCTGTGTTAGACACACCGCGTCCAACTCCCTTGCAATCCTATCTGTAACCGTATCCTTCGACTCGTACTGAGTCCGATCGGTGTGTTCGCCTCGAACACGCAAGGGACCTTTAACATTGAAATCTCAATCGCGTCTGAGTGCATAGACTCGTACAGGACTCGCACCGGTGCCAGGTCACCGCGTCCGTCCCCTGTGGGTCTCCTACAACTACCTGGGGTGGTTCTTGGGGGTCCCTCGATTCTAGATGCCCTAGACCTAGGTCTAGTAAACTAAGATTGTGATATTCGATTGTGCTTAACTTATTTTGATAACATTTGACTTGTACATATGTTCCTGGCTTCTAATCTCATAAAGAGATTAGTACAGAGTGTTTATTAATAAATACATATATATTTGATATATATACCTGTGTGGTGTCTTTTCATTTGGTGATTCAAGAGATTGTGTGGTAAAACAAGCTGCTTTACATTCCTTCAAGACTTAGCCTGAAGGCTGCTCTCCACAGCTACCACTAGGATAGCTTTCTATAAAGGTTGTCTTAAACCTATCTACCATAAGAGTCGATTTGGACTGGTGCAAGGTGTCCACTTTAATTAGTGAACAGCATATACCAGGCCAACTTCTCACATTGGTGGCAGCGGTGGGATTCCAGCTTGCTATTGTTTTACCAGAAAATCTCTATTTGAATTACTAACTGAAAACCACTATAGGTACTTAAGGTACATATAAAGTCAAGCTTAGTATCAATAAGTTCTACTGAACTTAGAGCTGTGTACGCCCATGAAAGAGAGCCCAAGGTCTCCATCTGCTCTTACTACAAATCATCACCAGCAGCACTGAGCAGTAGAGCATGACAGCAGACAAGGGAGAAACATCTCTGCACTAGTTGAATGTCAAAAGGCAGCCAGTATGAGTCCACACACGGCTATAGCATGAGCGTCAGTCCGCAGAGGGACAGCAGAGAAAGTGGGTAAGTTGCAGGCAGGGCAACTATTAAGAGAAAGACAAGGTGATCTGTCTGTCACTGTGATGTTTGGGGTGATCATGCTTGTATGTCATATTGTGGTTCTCTAAAACAATGAGAAAAGGAGATTTCAAATCCAATTTCTAAGTTGTGATAAAAGATGTGTTTATGTATCCAAGTTACATCATGGCCAGGCAATTCTACACTTTTCGGAGACAGTAATGCCATAATTTGTCCATGGTGCTGCAAGAATGAGAGCAACCCTGGTAAGGAGTAACCGGTCCAGGAGTTTCTCATGTTTTTATAGTAGAGGGTGGTTGTGATAGTGACCTTCCATTTGAGGTACTTAGCAGCTGATTCAAGAATGTTTTAGAGCTCTTCACTACTCAAAAACTCATATTTAGTTGTTGAATGTTACTCATAAGTACACTTAAACCATGGAAATTTCACAAATAAGCAGCACATAAGCTGCTATGGAGGCAACATGGGTGGTTGGGTGAATTAGGGGGCAACATGTACAATGGTTGGTGGAAGGGAGGTGCTCACAGCAAGCACATGGATAAAGCATGGTGGGTGCATGCAAACACTGGCAATAACACAGACAACAACAGGAGGGAGGGTGGGTAAGGTACGGAACAATACAGGCAACAACCAAGGAGGGTGAGTGGAGAAAGCAACAACACAAGAAAAACAGAAGGAGCGAGGGGGGTGGGTTTGCAAGCAACAACACAGCAATGGAAGAAGTTAGTATAGGTGGAAGCAAGCAACAACACAGGCAGTAACTGTATGAGAGTAGGTGTTGAAAGCAACTAAACAGGAAAAAACAGAAGAAAGGAGAGTTGGTGGGGGAAAGCAACAATAAGTGGTGCAACGGCAGAAGTAGGGAGGGTGGGTGGAAGCAAGCAACATCATAGGCAACAATGAAATGAGGATGGAGTTTGGATGTTGCAAGCAACAAGTACAACAATGGAAGCATGGTGGACAGGTAGAGAGCAAGCAATAACGCAGACAACAATAGAATGAGGGAGTGTGGGGGCAGGCAAGCAACAACACTGGTAACATTAGAAGGAAGAAAGGAGGATGGGTTTAGGAAGCAACAACGGAAGGAGGGACGGTGGGTGTTGCAAGCAAAAACACAGGCAAGAACAAAAGGAAGTGGATTGGTGGGGCAAGCAACAACATGGACAAATGGACAGAGGAAGTGTGGGTACACAACATGGATGATGGAGGGACCCTGAAGGGGAGAAGTACATGAGGGAGCTAGTTGAACAATATGTACTCTGGTATAGTGCTTAAAGGCAAAGAAAGTAATGCTTAAAAAACATTAGCAGGGGAAGGACACAAGTAATGTATCCACGCTCAAGTGGAGGGACAAACACTTAAAAAATAAGGAAGCCTACGGCATCTTACCGGTAAAAAGCAAACAAATGAGAGTGACAATGAAGCCATAAAATGGTAAGCAATGAGCGGGCTCTAAGCCCACTCTTAGAAAACAAACGATCTCAAATTCACTGCGCATATCTGCCTAGGCAAGACCAACAAAGTAAATGCATGCAATTCTGTAGATTGTCTTTGGGATATAAACCTAAAACAGCAAGTATGTGAATAAATCATTAAAAAGTGCCTAATTTTTCAATACTTATTAAAGGAAACAAAGGCATTATTGTTACCAATGAGGACTGAGCATTTTGCACAAATTTGTTTTCACCTATCAGCTCTTGCCTGTTCCAAAATAGCAAACGTAAGCAAACAATATTTTTTTTCTAGTTTAAAACGATTATCAAGTAGCTGTATGTCATGTGAGACAGCAGTTTTCACTTCTTAATTTACACCATGTTGTATTCTGGGACTGGAAAAGTTTCTCTTTTAAGACTGATAGTACAGCTGAAAAATGATAGCACGCAAAGTACTGATATGGCTAAATGAGAAGGACACTGAATATGCTGTGTGGGCATCAACAGTGCAATAGTCAACAATTTGAAGAGAATCAGTACTTCCCGCCACCTGCAGTGCAAGCCTTAGTCAAACACAGAATAGCTACAGTCAGGTACACTAGTACACCTCTGGATTGGTACATGCACCGATGTACTAGATGACTTCTTAAAGAGCCAAGAGAAGTGCACACAAATTTGAGGGAAAAGTTTTCAAATAAAAATAAATTCAATTAGAAAAAAATCCTTAGTCTACATCTTTTGTTGGACTTTGGTGTTGGATGCATTGTCTATTTGGTTTGCTTATGGTGTCATGTTAGTTAATGGCAGCAAGTCTGGTTTGCCACTGGTTATAGCACACACTTGCCTTGCACTATAGCATTGTGTATTTGACATTTTGCAAAAATTCAAAATTGGTAGGTAACATGACATGGCCATATTAGCTAAGTGAACAGTGTACCCAAAAATAATGTTCCATACTGCCTAAATATGTTAGCCCTACGTACCAAGTGTTAACACTTTCCAGTATAGAATTTGACATGATCTTCACTTGTTAGCTAAGTGAGCACAGTATTTCTTTGTCACATCACACCCTTCCCAGTCATTTCCACTCTTTTTTTTATAAGAATACCAAATATTACGGATTATACATTGCTATAGTATCTCATATCCCCTTCTATTCAAGGGTTACCTTTTAGCCATTGACCATTTGAAATGTCCTTTTATTTGGCAGGGGATTACAGCAGGTCTAGCTGCATTTGAAATTTGTAATGCACCCTCACATTTAGTTCTTGTGGAAGATATTTTTTATTTATTTTTTATTTATTTTTATTTCTGTGACATCTGTAATACAATTTCAGGGGCCGAGATACTAGGCTAAACAAAACGACCATGACTTTGTTCCAGAGTCTTGATACAACTTTTTTTTAAACAAAGTTTCTAACATATTTGTGCCTCTTTTTGATACATTTATTACTTGGCAACTCTGATGCCAGTAGCACATCCCTAAACGAAGGGTGAAAATATCTATACTGAAGTGGTAGAGTTGGCACCGGTCTGTTATTTCCTTTTGAGTTCAGTACGCTACATAATGCAGGTCATCGTCATTTGTAATGTCTCTTCGTAGTCCATTACTATACATATGTGGTAAATAGAGCCTGATTTGGTAACAATGTTATGTACATTTTTAAAAGATTTCCGAGGTATTCAGTTCATTTTTATTTCCGTTGGTCCAGTTTCACAAATTGCCATAGTCGTTGTTTTGCAAGGAGCATGTTTCTTTTGATGCAGATTAAGATCACTTTTACGCCTAAAATGTTTCTCACATTTAGTACATTTATATGGTCTTTCTCCTGTATGGATTCTAATGTGTCCCGTAAGATTATCTTTCCGATTAAAACTTTTGTGACAGAAAGAACATGTATATGGTTTTTCTCCTGAATGTGTTCTATGGTGGGTTATAAGATGGCTTTTTACAAAGAAGCTTTTGTTACATTCAGTACATGCATATGGTCTTGCTCTTGAATCAGAACTTATGTGTCCAGTATGTTCTCTTATCGAACTGTAGCTTTTATCCCACTCAGCATGTGTATACATTCCCTGGTTCTGCTGTGGAAGGTCTACAGGAAACTCTGCATTGCTTTGTGTACTCTTGTATTTCAAATGCTTATCTGACTGTCCTGTGCTCGAGCTTCTTCTGAAATGTAGTGGCCTGCTAAAACTACTTTCACTTTGAGTGGCCTTCTTCTCTATAAGTTCTTGGATATATTCTGACAACACTTGGCTTTTAGAGATCTGTTTCTTAAGTGAGCTTTGGGGCACTTTTGTATTGTATTTCCTTGAAAAAGCTCTAGACGACACAGGTTTTTCAGAATGTTTTATGGATTCTTGCATTTTCTTTTGTCTGATGTTGCCTTCATTATCTGTGAAGCAGCCGAGGCTTTCTGCATGTCTACTGTCCATTTGGTCCATGTAAAAGGAATCTTCTTCCTCTTTGATTTCGAACAAAGCACCCGAGTTTGGGTCTGTGCCATTCTCTGTAATTTCTAATCCAAGGTGATCAATGAAAATGGGAACTGTCTCTTCTTTACTCAACCCGGTCTCCATATCAATAAAAGGAAATTCTGTGATTGGACAATCAGTTGTCTCCTCTTCTTCCCAGTCTTGAGTGTTGTTCAGATGCAGGGATTGCGTGTTATTTGTTCTGAACAAAACACTGGAGTCAGTCATTCTATCACTAGTGAAGCGATCAATCTTGCTTCTTCTTTCAGAGAGCTGGGAGTCCCGATCATAGAGTTTTTCTCTTTCTTTATCTCTTAATGAACAGACAGTGCTAGCAATAAGAGGCCCCAGTGACATCAAAGCATGGTGAATTTCCTTCATCACATTCCTATACAGATCCTTCTGCCATTCCTCTAAAAGTTTCCACTCTTCCTTGGAGAAATGGTCAGGCGCATCAAGGAAAACAACCTGTGACTCATCTGAATCTTTCCGGGGCATGTCTTTTTCGATGGGCACTAATTCAATCTAATAATCTGTAATCTCTTGTGGAAGATATATGTATCTGTATGCTGCTATAATATTTTTTATCGCCTACGTTTAAAGAGTTAACACTTACCTTGATAAGATTTGAAACAGTTTTATGTTGGCCTGGTGACTACAGTATTTTTCCCCCAAGTCACACCCTTCTTTGT
Source organism: Calotriton arnoldi (assembly GCA_963921515.1). Classification (NCBI taxonomy): domain Eukaryota; kingdom Metazoa; phylum Chordata; class Amphibia; order Caudata; family Salamandridae; genus Calotriton; species Calotriton arnoldi. The sequence continues at coordinate 10,937 of CAWUFW010027535.1, read as the reverse complement.
GTTTTCCAACATCTTCTTCTACTGGGAAGCCAAATATTATGGCTCATTTATTGCTATATCTTGTATCCCATACATTTCAAGGATTACCTTTTAGCTATTTACCAGCTGAAATGGCTTTTTATTCAATAGGAGATTACAGTATCTCTTAGAACTTTTGATACCATTCCACAAGCTTTCACTTCTGGTTCCATTAGGGGATACCAATTATAATGACCCATAAGGGCTATAATATTTGGTATCCAATGTTCCTTGGGTTAAAACGTACCAGGATACAATTTGACATGGTCTTATAATGGTGTGGAAAACACAGTGCTTTTCTGACACATTGCACCCTTGTTTATGTTTTCCACTCTCTCTTTCAATGGGGATACTAAATATTATGGCACATGCAGTTATGTAATACCTCCTATCCCCTACTTTTTAAGGTTGACCTTTTGACCATTGACAAGTTAAAATTGCCTTTTATTTGACAGCAGATTACAGTAGCTTTAAGCACTTTTAATTGCATTCCACAAGCTTTAACATCTGGTTCCTTTGTGGGATAACACATATAATGGCCAATACGGGCTAAAAATATTTGCTATTCCATATGTTATTAGAGTTAAAGCTTACCAGGACACTATTTGACATGTCCTTGGTGAACAGAGTGTTTTTCTGCCATATCGCAGCCTTTTCTTGTGTATTCCAGCGTCTCTTTCTATGTGGATGCCAAATATTATGGCTCAATCTTTGCTATAACATGTGGTATCTCCTATTTTTCACTGTTTACCTTTTAACAGTTGACATGTTGAAATTGTCTTTTATTTGACACCAAATTACAGTATCTTTTAGTACTTTAGAATGTATTTCACAAGCTTTCACATCAAGTTACTTTTGGGGATACCAAATATAATGGTTCATACAGACTATAATATTTAGTATCACCTTGGATTTTAGGGTTAAAAGATACCAGGATTCAATTTGCCATGGTCTTCTGTTGAATGGGTGAGCACAGTGTTTCTATGCCAAATAGCACCCTCCCTTTTGCTTTCCAACATTGTTTACTATGGGGATACCAAATATTATGGCTCCCACATTGCTCTAATATCTTGTAACCCCTACATTTCATGGGCTACCATTCAGCTATTGACCAGTTGAGGTTGACATTTATTTGATAGCAGACTACGGTAGCTTTTCACATTTTATACATCATTCCGCAACATTTTACATCCGTTTCCTTTAGGGGATACCATATATAATGGGCTATGCCATCTACAATATTTGGTATCCCCTGTGTTTCTCGGGTTAGAACTTACCAGGATTCAATTTGACATTGTCTTATGTTGGATGGGTGAGCACAATATTTCTATGCCAAATAGCACCCTTCCTTTTGCTTTCCAACATAATTTATTATGGGGATACCAAATATTATGGCTCACGTATTGCTGTAATATCTTGTATCCCCTACGTTTCACGGGCTACCAATTGGATATTCACCAGTTGAAGTTGCATTTTATTTGTTAGCAGACTACATTAGCTTTTCAAATTTTTACATCATTCCATAAGATTTTACAACCGGTTCCCTTAGAGGATACCAAATACAATGGCCTTTACCGCCTATAATATTTGGTATCCCCTGTGTTTCTCAGGTCAGAACTTGTCAGGATTCAATTTGATATGGTCTTATGTTAGATGGTTGAGCACAGTATTTCTATGCCAAATAGCACCCTTCCTTTTGCTTTCCAACATCGGTTACTATGGGGATACCAAATATTAAGGCTCACACCTTGCTGTACTATCTAGTATCCCCTCCATTTCATGGGCTACCAATCAGCCATTGACCAGTTGAAGTTGCCTTTTATTTGTCAGCAGACTACAGTATCTTTTCACATTTTATACATCATTCCACAACATTTTACATCCATTTCCTTTAGGGGATACCATATATAATGGGCTATACCATCTATAATATTTGGTATCCCCTGTGTTTCTCGGGTTACAACTTACCAGGATTCAATTTGACACGGTCTTATGTTGGATGGGTGAGCACAATATTTCTATGCCAAATAACACCCTTCCTTTTGCTTTCCAACATCGTTTATTAAGGGGATACCAGATATTATGGCTCACGTATTGCTGTAATATCTCGTTTCCCCTAAGTTTCATGGGCTACCCTTGAGACATTCACGAGTTGAAGTTGCCTTTTATTTGTTAGCAGACTACAGTATCTTTTCACATTTTATACATCATTCCACAAAATTTTACATCCGGCTCCTTTAAGGCCGTGGTACTCATAGTACGGCCTGCGGGCCGCCAGCTGCCCGGCAGGCCTTCATTGGCGGCCCACAAACCTTGCCCTTGCCGTTTTTACTTTTCCAGTGAGGCCAGCAGTAAACACAGAAGATGACCGCAGGAGCATACGTAGTGAATACGTATTAAATAGGCATTCATTACGTATGCTCCTGCGGCCATCTTCTGTGTTTACTGCCAACTTCTGTGGCACCGTCGGAAAGCTTCCCAAAAGGCGCTTTAAAAGTCAGCTGTAAGCGCTTTCACAGCTGACTTTTAGAGGGCCTTTTGGGAAGCTTCCTGTTTTAACAGAGACAGATAGAGACAGAGGCAGATAGAGTCAGAGACTGATAGAGACAGGGAACGATAGAGACAGATAGAGACAGAGACAGATAGAGACAGAGATACAGACAGATAGAGGCAGAGACAGATAGAGGCAGAGACAGATAGAGACAGGGAAAGATAGAGACAGATAGAGACAGAGACAGATAGAGACAGAAACAGATAGAGATAGCGACAGACAGAGACAGACAGACAGAGACAGAGCGAGACAGACAGAGACAGATAGAGACAGAGACAGACAGAGACAGATAGAGACAGATAGAGACAGAGACAGACAGAGAGATAACAGATAGAGACAGACAGAGACAGACAGAGACAGACAGAGACAGAGACAGATAGAGATAGAGACAGAGATAGATACAGAGACAGAGATAGAGACAGGGACAGACAGATAGAGACTGAGACAGACAGAGACAGAGAGAGACAGAAACAGATAGAGATAGAGACAGATAGAGATAGAGCCAGACAGCCAGACAGAGGCAGACAGAGACAGATAGAGAACGAGACAGATAGAGATAGAAAGAGACAGAGATAGATAGAGACAGAGAGAGATAGATACAGAGATAGAGACAGAGAGAGACAGAGAGAGACAGGGACAGACAGAGACAGATTGAGACAGATGGAGACAAATACAGACAGCGACAGATAGAAACAAAGATAGAGACAGAGATAGAGACAGAGAGAGACAGGGACAGACAGAGACAGATAGAGACAGAGACAGATAGAGCCAAATACAGATAAAGACAGACAGATAGAGACAGAGATAGACAGATAGAGACAGAGATAGAGACAGAGACAGTTGGAGACAGAGACAGACAGAGAGATAGAGAGGGAGAGAGAGAGAGAGAGATAGAGCGAGAGATAGAGAGATATAGATAGAGAGAGATAGAGAGAGAGAGATAGAGAGAGATAGAGAGAGAGAGATAGAGAGATAGAGATAGAAAGAGAGAGCTAGAGATGGAGAGAGAGCGAGAGAGATAGATGGAGAGAGAGAGAGATAAAGAGAGAGATAGATAGATAGATAGATAGAGAGAGAGCTAGAGAGAGAGAGATAGATAGATAGATGTGTGTATGCCGGGTCTGGTGGCTCAGTGGACTAATGTGTCCGCTGCAGGGGCCTGTGTTCAACCTCATGGTCACAGGTTTTTTTTGCTCTAGCCCCCCCCCTCACTGACCCCGCCCCCACCCGTGCGGCCCTCGGCCAAAAAACACACTGTAAATTTTCCCCCTGAGAGAAAGTTTGTGAGTACCCATGCTTTAGGGGATACCATATATAATGGGCCATACCATCTATAATATTTGGTATCCCCTGTGTTTCTTGGGTTAGATCTTATCAGGATTCAATTTGACATTGTCTTATGTTGGATGAGGGAGCACAATATTTCTATGCCAAATAGCACCCTTCCTTCTGCTTTCCAACATCGTTTATTGTGGGGATACCAAATATTATGGCTCATGCATTGCTGTAATATCTCGTATCCCCTACATTTCATGGGCTACCCTTTAGACATTCACCAGTTGAAGTTGCATTTTATTTGTTAGCATACTACATTAGCTTTTCACATTTTTTGCATCATTCCACCAGATTTTACAACCGGTTCCCTTAGGGGATACAAAATACAATGGCGTTTAACGCCTATAATATTTAGTATCCCCTGTGTTTCTCAGGTTAGAACTTACCAGGATTCAATTTGACAAGGTCTTATGTTGGATGGGTGTGCACAGTATTTCTATGCCAAAAAGCACCCATCCTTTTGCTTTCTAACATTGGTTACTATGGGGATACCAAATATTATGGCGCACACATTGCTGTAATATATCGTATACCCTACATTTCATGGGCTACTACTCAGCCATTGACCAGCTGAGGTTGACATTTATTTGATGGTAAATAGGACAAGCGGTTCTGTCGGGTTTAAACAATTGCTTAGATTGATAGCACATATAAAGAAACAAGCAAACACACCGACAAACAAAATAGAATCAATCATATATTGAAAAGGGTATTGAATTCCCCTGGCTGTCACAAATACAAATTAAATTGCAACAAAACAATAAGTGACTGTGGTGCAAACGTGACATATAGTGATTAGTGAGATAGACTGTACACTATATACATAACAAATACATTAGTGACATAAAACGATTTCTTCAAAGTATTGTCCTATATAATTATACACATGAAACACAAAAAGTCACTTGATGAATCAAATCGTGATCAACAGAACTGTATGGACATATGTTAAATGTCGACGTTTCGACCCTAGAGGTAGCGCACACTGGTATGCATCAGGGGCGGGTCTTCCTCAGGACTGTAAACAAAGGGGCGGACAGCCTGTAAAATTAATTAGAGAGAGTTGGTCCAGTGTGTTCACTCTAACCATAAATAAATGATGGTCTGTAGTAGCCAAAATAAAGCTTACCAAACAGCAGAATCTTCAATGAATAAGATCTGCAAATACAAGAAGGGGGTGGAACAATTCTTTAGTCAGCATATAAAGAATGTCCAAACTGATATGAATATCGTTGCCAGTTTAAAACCTTACCAGGAATATGATGCGTGAATTAATTCCAAAGGTGAACTTCACTGTGGTTCAAGTTCAAGGGTAAAGTCGCAATCAGGAGAATTCTAAAGGATACCCAGGAAAAACTATGTAGTCTCCCATGTGAAATCAATTAAAAACGATGTGAAAACAGATCAAGGGAAACATACATTCCTAACTGCAAAGGCTTGGAGACTCTGCACCAGCCGGTTAGAGTCTAGAGGTAAAATAAATAGAATTAAAGTAAAGGGGACCGTATTAGGTGGCGTGTTGAATAGTAACAAAAAACAAAAATTACTTGTCAAACACAGCCCGTGAAAACATAACTTTTCTTTGGGCACACTTAACATCCACCAGCCGGTTGGAGTCAAGGGATTCATTCAATAAATCTTCAACGACGACAGTTTGGTCGCATTTCTGTGAAGATTTAAAGGAAAACTATTTCTAGCTGCTGAGAGGTTATGTGCGCTAACAACTATTTAGAGAATAATTCTTTCAGCTCTCACCTTTAGAGCTCAGCATCCGTATGACAGCTTCTTCAAAGAGTTAATGGGGCCGCTGTGAGCGCTGTCAGGGAGATTTAACCGTGCTTACGTCACGGCTGGCTGGAAGAGGCTGCGTGCACGTCAAGGTGCAGCAGCTTAATCCAGCTGTCAGAGGGAATCCCTTATCAGTTAGTCAGGCCTGACTGACTGATGCGTTCGTGTCAAGGCACAAGAATGTAAATAAGGGGCCCGGGAGGCAAGTGTAAAAGGGGAGCATGTAATGTGTGTCACAGGGATCATGATTAAAATGCGTGAAGGGCGCATACAAATGAAGAGGATAACAACCACATCAGCCATTATTTTGTAGTTGCCACGACTTTTGGCAGCATTTGGCATACGTAAATAATTTATACAAAGTGTGCGTCACCAATGTGTCATGCCAAGAATGAATTCCTTATTTAAACAACAAATGGCATGTAATTTCAACACTCATCTATGTCTAAATCTGCCAGAGTTTTATCTCTAAATCATGTTCCTAGATAGGTTAATTTATATCAAAGTTGCATAAACTATTTACAATAATAGTCAGAAACGAATGAAACGATCATGATTTACATAGAGGGGACATATACAATAATTTGGATGAAACTAAAATTAAAGGTTCCCCATTTACCATGCCATTTTTGAACATAACATTCTCAGGTTTACACATTACATAAAGGAACTGAAGATGTAACACAGAATGCGTTTTTTATGTAACAACTCAATAGTGTTTACTGAAAATGGTGCAATCAAGGTCAAAATCAATGCATAAAATGGGTGATTAATGCAATTAGTGTTGGGTACATTGCAGAGGTAAGAGGGCTATAGCTTAACCATCTGTCTATATGTCTCCTCTTGTTCGTTTAGACCCCAATTCACAGAGTCCAAAATATGTATCCATCTGCACTCTTTTAAGTTGAGGGTTGAGAGTATACTACCACCTCGGGGATGTAGGGTAATTTTCTCTATTGCCCACCACTCCAAATCGTCTGCGGTGTGGCCGTTTGAGGTGAAATGGTCAACTAGGGGGCACCCTGAACATTAGAACGGATCCTACTTCGATGCTAGAGGATCCTAGTTTTTACCTTTTAAGTTGTTTGGCCTACGTAGACTTTATCGCAGGGGCATCTTATGGCATAAATTACATTGCAACTATTACAATTAGTGTGCTGTGTTAAGGTGTATGTTTTGCCTTGATGTTGAAAGGATGGACCTGTCATCGCAAAGTCACAGGCTATGCATTTACTACATTTGAAATGGCCAATCAGGGGCGGCAAATTAAGTTGGTGTCTGATGTCAGCTACCCTCACGGTTTCTAAGTAGGAACTGACAACAAAGTCCTTAATATTTCTTGCTCGCTTGAAAGCAAAGAGAGGTTCTTCCTTGATGCTGATCTCTGAACTAATCAGATTCCAGTATTTCTTTAATATTTTCTTGATCTCATGGCTCCGTGTATTAAAAGTTGTCACACATACCAATTTCTCTAATCTTTCTGCTGCTGGTTGTACCTCAAGGAGAGTCTCACGCGGGCGGTACCAGGCTCTCTTTCTGGCACGGTTTAACAAACCTTTTGGATAGCCCCGATCCCTCAGTCTCGTAATAAGGATATCTGTTTCCTTGAAAAAGTCAGTTCTTTTTGAACAATTACGCCGTAACCTCAAAAACTGGCCATACGGTATATTGTCTCTGAGGTTTCTTGGGTGGTGTGAGTCATACTTTAAGATGGTGTTCCACTCTGTTGGTTTCCTATATAGTGTAGTAAGTATTCTAGCTTCTTCAATTTGCAATGTAAGGTCAAGGAAACTGATTGTTTCGGCACTGTGTGTCATTGTAAATTGAATATCGGTTGAGCATCCGTTCAACCAAGTTTTAAAGTCTATTAGACTTTGCTCCGTACCTGTCCAGACCATCAGCACATCACCGATGTACCTCTTCCAAATGGTAATATTATTTAGGAAGGGATTAGTCAGATTGTAAATATAGGTGTCCTCATAGTGATCCATATAGAGGTTCGCTAGACTGGGAGCGAAGCCAGCTCCCATGGCTACACCCTTGCACTGATAATAGTAGGTGTTCTGAAAGACAAAGTAGTTCCTTGTCATAGCTATTTTCAATAGTTCTAACAAGAAATTGGTTGGAATCCAACAGGGAGCTGGCCGTTTATCCAATACTTTCTGAATTACCTCAATCGCCTGATCTTCGGGTATACTTGTGTATAGCGATGAGACGTCCAATGTTGTCAGGAACTGTGTCTGTTTATCAAATGGTTGGTTTTCAATTAACTGAATTGCATGCATAGTGTCCCTAAGAAATAATCGAGTTTCCAAGACACAGGGTTGTAAGAAGCTATCCAGGAATTGATTCAATGGCTCCAAAATAGATCCACAACCGGAGACAATTGGTCGACCTGGTGGATGTTCCAAGTTTTTGTGAATCTTTGGGAGTGTATAAATTGTGGGTATTCTCGGGTCTGTTTTATTCAGGAAATTATATTCATGCTCGGTGAGAAAGCCTTCAGTCAATCCCTGGTTGGTGAGTGTCCGGATAAGCTTAGATATTTCTTGGGTAGGATTTTTATTGATCCGTTGGTAACTCTCCCTGCAGCTCAATTGTTGGTTGATCTCGGTGATGTAGTCATTGGTGTTCTGAATGACCACAGCACCACCTTTATCGGCTGCCTTCACCACAATTAATTCATTGTTGCTCAATGAGTGAAGCGCTTTATTTGATAGCAGACTACAGTAGCTTTTCACATTTTATACATCATTCCACAACATTTTACATCCGGTTCCTTTAGGGGATACCATATATAATGGGCTAAACCAGCTATAATATTTGGTATCCCCTGTGTTTCTCGGGTTAGATCTTACCAGAATTCACGTTGACATGGTCTTATGTTGGACGGGTGAGCACAATATTTCTATGCCAAATAGCACCCTTCCTTTTGCTTTCCAACATCGTTTATTATGGGGATACCAAATATTATGGCTCACGTATTGCTGTAATATCTCGTATCCCCTACATTTCATTAGCTAATATTCAGCCATTGACCAGTTGAGGTTGACATTTATTTGATAGCAGACTACAGTAGCTTTTCACATTTTATATTTCATTCCACAACATTTGATATCCTGTTCCTTTAGGGGATACCATATATAATGGGTTATACCAGCTATAATATTTGGTATCCCCTGTGTTTCTCGGGTTAGAACGTACCAGGATTCAATTTGACATTGTCTTATGTTGGACGAATGAGCACAATATTTCTATGCCAAATAGCACCCTTCCTCGCACAATAATCACAACCCACTACTTCTTGTTTTAGCAAAAAGGCCACTTTATTAAGACAGGTGTATTTTATCACTTTATGTAAACAACATTGTAAACAACTTAACATCACTAATACATTAAATTATCTCACCGTTCCCCCCTACCCCTTAAAAATCCCCAAATTAGCTCAAAATAGCTTCAAGAACAACCCCATGTTCATCAAGCATCCTCAATCGAACTGCATTCAATTTGTTGAAAGCCCCATTTTTCTCTTCCCCTCTCCTGTGTCCTGTCCTCCCCCTGCCCCCGAGGGATGGATAAGCCCGCTCCAGACTGTCCACCCTCCAAAAAACTGCCTACCAGCTATAAAACAAAAGAAACCTATACCTGTCTAATAGTGGCGAAAGGCTAACGCTTTCGATGAATCCGAAAGGCTTGCTTATTTAAAAAATTCTTGCCAAAAAACATGAACCAAAAAGAGGGTAGGTCAGCTAAATTCACCTACGACCCCTAGGCACAGCCGCCTCGAGTGCCTTTCCGCCCAAAACACCCCTATATAAAAACTCCCATTAAGTCCCACCCCTTCCCCTACCTGCACCTATCCCGTCGTGTGGCCTGCTCCATTGCGCAAAAACACCCAGGGGGAGACCCGCTCATGCCATGCTCCCCCTGGGTCCCCCATCGCACAATAATCACAACCCACTACTTCTTGTTTTTAGCAAAAAAGGCCACTTTATTAAGACAGGTGTATTTCATCACTTTATGTAAACAACCTTGTAAACAACTTAACATCACTAATACATTAAATTATCTCACCGTTCCCCCTACCCCTTAAAAATCCCCTAATTAGCTCAACATAGCTTCAAGAACAACCCCATGTTCATCAAGCATCCTCAATCGAACTGCATTCATGTTGTTGACAGCCCCATTTTTCTCTTCCCCTCCCCTGTGTCCTGTCCTCCCCCCCTACCGCCCCCGAGGGATGGATAAGCTCGCTCCAGACTGTCCACCTCCCAAAAACCGCCACCCAGGAAAACCGAAGAGATTTCCTGGCCCCACCCACAAATGCTGCAAATTGACATCATTACAAAATGTTGTTGACGCACCATAAATTTTCGTTCCATAGTTTTGCAAGCAAATCCCTCAATTCCAATAAATAATAGGCTTGCTCCATTTTAGATAAATGAACTCCATTGTCCGAAATAAATGCCCCTCAGTTCCTTTTATGTTGCTATGAGACAGCACTGTAATTCCCATAGTGAGACAGAATACCTTCATTGCCCTGTTGAGTTTACATCGTGCTTTCTCAATTGCTGCGTAACTCCTCGCCCCTCTCCAATGCTTCCGAGTTATGAATTCAGTCCAAATTAAACAAGTACCACCCCAGTTATTCTTGATAACGGCCAAGTACAATTTCATTTGTTTTATTAATGACAAACCTGATGAATTTACTGTAGGAGAGTAGGATCTGCTTCACATGGGTACCCCCACTTTTTGCTGATGCTTCACTGTTTTTCGACTTTAGTCTGGCTGGGGCCCTGCTAATCAGAACTCCAGCCTAGCTACCTCCTCTCTAAAATGGTTTCCATGTGCCTTAGCCACATCTCTGATTGGAATATGGAGTGCCCTTGTAAGTCCCTAGTATATGGTATACTATGTACCCAGGGCATAGGTACCTCAGAGGCCTACCAGGGGCTGCAGCATGTATTGTGCCACCACTGGAAGGCCAGCCAAAAGGACACCACAGGTCTGCTACTGCAGCCTGGGTAAGGTGGTGCATGCACCCCTTACTGTGATATAGGTTACCTATATCACTACATACATACACACATATAAACCTATAAGTCACTCCTATGGCAGGCCTTATCAATCCTGAAGGCAGAGTGCGTGGTTCCTATGTGAGAGGGTGCCCCTGCATGAGCAGGGCCCCTCTGCAGCGTTCGGAGACCCTTCTCTGATGCTGTTTGTAGTGCAGCCTGACCATATA
>CAWUFW010027534.1:0-26212 GCA_963921515.1 Calotriton arnoldi | reverse complement strand
TCATCACAAAAGGTTTACTAACATTTTGCTCCGTAGTTGTGTCACTTTTTTGATGCTGCCCACCTGTAAAATGAATTTCAGGATTTATTAAGCCACGCAAAGCTTGATTTGCGTGGTTTTCCGTGGCTTATTATTAAAAAGTAACACATTACCTTGCGTTGTGGAGGCTTTCCATGGGTGGAGCACGGCAGTTCATGTGCACCCACCAGTGGATTTTGACGCAAACCCCGATTTGCTAAATCCTGTAAACCTGGGTTTGCACCAAAATGGCAATCCTACCTGAGACTGGAGTAACGAGGAGACTATCTTTTTTCACCTCTTTCTTCCTCGTTGCATGTGTGCTGCAATCTTCAGCACACATATAAAGAAGAATAAGCCTCTAAGAATACTTTTTGTGTGGGAAGGTATCCATTCCTGCACAGAAAGGGTGCCTGTGTTGATACTGGGAAGCCACAAGTGCGCCAGTACAAGGAGAGCAGAAGATCGCCTTACCTTTGTAAATATGGTGCATTTCTGCTCTCTCCCTTTTCACGCAGCACAGCAAATTAACTTGTTGCGTTGCATTGCATGAAAGTTTACTAAATCTGGGCCTAGACCCCTTGCCAGTTTAGCTCACTAGGTGCAAAATGTAGGCTTTTATCAAATTTATAGTCACTGCCATATCTACACTTAGCTCTTTGAGTGAAAGTACATGCAATGTTCCTGAATCTACCTTCAGTTCGCAATGCCATGCTTGTACAAACACACTGCATTCTCTAAATACCTGGCAGCCCAATTTCGAATCAAATTGCCTCACCAAAGGGATTTTTTTCTACTGCCAACAACAGAGATGCTTTGCTCTTATGGGCGTTGTAACTCCTCCATCCTTGTCTCCTAACCCTTATTTGCTTTACCAACTGTTTATTTGTCTATTATTGGTCTTTTATTGAATATTTAATTATCGTTCTTACAGAGCCTATGATTTTTAGCCAATTTATATGAAAAACTGTGCTTTAAATTGCACTATGTGGCCTCATTTGTTTCAAGGGAGAGAGGTCCCACCTCTCAACACCTCCCACCCCACGCTCTAAGAAGAAACTAGCTTTACTCGCTCCCATCACTGTCAATCAGGGCAGGCATTCTGCATCATCATTTTCAAACCTCCCCAGCCGCCAATTGCCAAAGAGGGTCTTTAGTGTTTTCCACTCAGCTTCCTCGTATGCACTATGTGAGGAGGAATACCTTCCATACAGTACATTTGAGTCACTGGCACTTTGGCCGGATAAGCGTATTTGAATGGCAATAAGTGTAGTGCTTCACTTCCTCTTTTTTGCAACAATTATTTATTATAGTTTTACATCGTCAGAGATGTACAGCAAGAAACATGCTGTTCCTCGTTGTCATAACACGAGGGCATTCCTATAGAAACCAGTATATAACTCAACATTTCACTTATCCTAACACCAATATGCAGTTATTATTTTAATGCAGAAGAAATCTACATTTTTTTTCAGCTGCATGATTCTCTCTCCCTCTTACAGAACTAAAAATCAACCCCCCCATTCCTTTATAAGTTTGACTACACCCACTTTGACGTAATGAGCATTAACAAGTTGTTCTCATTTATCTAGTGTAGGAATTGAAAGTTTTCACCAGTGGCGTAATGTGCAGGTCTGAGCAAAAGCCAGGGACACCTCTAGCCATCGTCGTCCATGATTCGATGGTTTTGTACATTCAGACATGTCATGGAGGAGTGCGGGCGAGAAGATGGCATCAGCACGATATAATCAGTCTTTTCTAGATAAGACCAGTAAGGTCCTAGTACAGGACCTTGCAACGAATATACATTTCCAACACTCTGCATGGGGTAATAGACCACATTTAAGTAGGTGTAGACGTTTCCAGTACCTTCTGTGTAGGATTTAAAATATGAATATTTCAATCTGGCCTCTCTTTACAATTGGTCATGCAAGAAAAGAAGAGTGGACCAATCCTCCAAAGATATTCATGTTGCAGAGATACCATCCAATAAGACCTAAGCCCCTCCTGTGTGGAAGTGGAGTACAGGATATCAATCAAAAGATTATGTATCCTGGAGACTAGTCCGTCTAGCCTTTCCAGTTTCTTTAGATATATTCTGATAGGTGAAGGAGGAAGAGGTGACCCTGTTCTTGGTACCCACACCTCAAAGAGTGTAGTTACTGAATATTACTCCATTGCAGTTCTCGACCTATACCATATTCATTCACTAAGGTTGAAACTATTTTAAGGAATTTTAATGTACCAATTGATCTATCCTTGTGACCCCAGCTAAGTTCCACTTATTCTCAACCAAAGGTGAGCATGTGACACATATATCTGCATTATCCGAGATGAGTGGGGACGCATGTAGCTGGGGTCTATCTTTAGTCAGCTGTGTACCAACTTTCAACCAAACAACACTCCTAGATTTACTAGGTTCTTTGTCATTATACTGGGTGATCTATGCCTGGACAGCATATCTAGTCCTCTCCCATCACCCCTGTTCACTTCTGCCCCCACAGGGAGATCAGTCAAAGCATGAGCCATATGTACCAGCTAAGACAGGGGGTTCACAAGATGGTACAATGCCATACAAGGCAGCCGCAAACCCCTGAAGCTTAAGTCTGGTCTTCATACCTCTGCGCATAAAATTCTTAATTTCTGCATCTATCTGGGCCAGGACCGACTTATTCGCCAGAATCAGTAGCATGCCAAATACATAATTGTATCTGGGGGCTATAAATATTTTAATCAATTGTATCTGCCCCCCACTTAGACAGCTGTACTTGTGACCATGTCTCAAAGTCCAAGCAAGTTTTGGCTACTGTTGGGGGTTCTATTAAATCATATTCTCTAGCCACCTGATGCACCCATTTGATAGGACACCCGGCTTAACTCACAATTGTGATAATCCTACACATTGGCAATGCCTTGCATTTCTCTTAAATGTACCTTACATCCTGAATGGGGAGAACGCAACCACCAGAGAAATCAAAGCAGGAACCTTGTGGCTGGTTCTGTAATAATCATAAGAATGCCATCCACGTATAAAAATACCTTAACACACTTTGCAATTCCCTTAATCTCTTGGGAGGAATGCATGGCTACTGCTAGAGGTTGTATTGAAATCATTGGGCGACTGGGGTAACTCTACCTCGTACCTTTCTAACCTCCACAGTTTGGATTGGAAAACTTCCATAGCTAATGCGCGCAGTAGGGGACTGGTAAAGTCACTTGACTTTTGACGTGAAGTCTGACACAAGCTCAAATCCATTCATTGTCCTGAAGAGGTACTCCATTCCACAAGGTCAAAAGCTTTTTCTGCATCTAATGAAATAGTGAGCAACTCTTCTGCACTGTCTTTAGTATTCCACAGCAGGTGGGGAAAGACACTGAGCTGATTATAGAAGGATCTTTCTAGTACAAAGTCCACTTGCAAATGATGAACAATAGATGAAATAACCTAGTGTACTCTACTTGCAAGTATTTTAAACAAGATCTTCATATCCATTTCTTTAAGGGAGATTGATCTATGATGATCACAATTCAGGTGATCTTTTCCATCTTTAGGTAGTAAATAGCATTTTTAGAGGTCGGGTCCAGGGATTCTGTTTTCTCTTCCTCTATGAAGGCCTCATGTAACTTAGAGGCCACCTGTTCCCTACAATTTTTTTAAATTTCCCAAGGAATATCGGTGACTTAAGAGTTGTTAAATCCGAAATTATCGCCTCAACATCCTCCAAAATCATACAATCATTCAAGATTTACTGACTTTTATTACACCGTCTAGGCAATTGAAAGGCGTACATAAATTCCTTTTTACATGAAATCTCTTCTCTATTCACAGAGTCATAAAGCCTCTCATAGAACCAGACAAATGTCTCCTCTATGTCCTCGAGGTGCATTATCTCTGTACCTCCTCTGTCCCTATCTGTGGGTCTGACTATTTGAGCTTTCCTCTGACTCAGCTGGTAAGTCAGCATCCTGCCTGCTTTCTCATCTCTCTCATAATGCCTACGTTTTAGTATGGTTAACACCTTTTCTGCTGCTTTATTGTACAGAATGTTGGGAGACAATTTTGCAGTTTCTACACTGTGCATAGCATTGTCTGTGGGATAATTTTTATATACATCAGTCAACTTTCTGATTCTCTTTTCTAAGAAGGAGCGTTCCTTTGTGATTTTCAGTTTTTTTAATCGCTGAATCACTCATCAATTGACCCTGCCTTGCCACTTTGTCTGCAGCTCACATGAAAATGTAAGATTAGGCCTAGGAAAAATTAAAATTTGACAAATTTTTCTTACCCTGGTTACGTGAAATTCCAGCAATAACACTATTATGTTATGTGACTTAATTACGCCATCATTTGCAGCAAAATTAAAGCACAGGAGCGTGGGAACAAGGTGAACAACCAGATTGCAGTCGGCTGTTGTTCAGGGCAATTGTGTTTTGTCTGCTGGATTCCAGCAGGTAGTGCGGAGTAGGTGTGGAACTAAGAATTGTGTCTGAAGACCATATCACCTGGTGTGGAGCCATGAGGTCTTGCCTGCATCTTAGGCGTGTGGCCACCGCATCGTGGGGACCTGGGCACCATAAGTATCTAGTTGGAGGTGAGCAGAGTTACCAGTTGCGGGACCCAGCGTGGCCAGCTTCATTGATTGTGCTGTAGCTCTCTCGTGCGACACGCCAACTGCATGCTCATTGCATGTAGTGTCTGATCCACAGGTTGCATTGCAACCCTTGGTGGTGGAGGCGTAACCGTATTAGTGCTTCATTCTACCTTGTGAGGCATTGCTGAACTTGCACCTGTGTGTGACTGGAACTGTCTGGTGTGACCAAGATTGATGTGCACCGGACGTTGTGCCTCATTTCCACGGAGGTACATAATTTGCGACTCTTCGATCATGTGAGTGACCGGAACAGTCTGGTGCAACCCGTATCATTGCGCACGTGATGTTGTGCCTGGACTGCCTGGTCCAACTCTGATCAACGTGTACCTGACTGGGTGCCTCCTCCTTCTGAGAGTCCCCCTGCTTCATTCTGCATTCATCTACTGTTCCTTACTTGGCCCTCAGTGCAGCGGATCATCTGCCCTCTCCTCACCAGGCCTTCACCGACGACGCCGTGTTGCCAAGAAGTATTGCTGCCTCCGGCCTGGGTGGTGAAAGTGATTGATGGAGCAGGAGGAGTGCCTCTGAGAACTATTAGAAGTGGGTCAACAAACTGTGTGCCCCCCCCCCCATGTGCTTCACAGAACTGGGCTGGTGCCAGTAGGCTCTTGGGGACCCATTGGGTGTGACCGTTTATTGCCCTCGGTCCGTGTTTCCTCCGCATCCTGTGGGTGAACTTCTTGAGTGGCTGTCAGACCCCTTTTGCCGACTGCATCCTCATTGACCTTGCTGTCTATCCCTACCTGCTTCCTGGGACCCGGACTAAGAGTGACTACAACCACCTAGTGCCCCGGGGAGAGGACGGGGGTGTCTCCAATCTGTGGTTGTAGGCTAGTCGGGGTGAGCTGGTGGGCGTAAGGAGGCTTGGGGCCACGGGGTCTGGAAAGTGTAACCAATTGACCTGCTGGCTATCAGTTGCACCGCATTAGGGTGCTGAGTGCGTATGTGTGTGAGTGCTTTCGTATGTACTTGTCTGATATCCGTTGCACCGCGTAGTGGTGCAGATTGAGTGTGTGTGTGGGAGTGACAGTGGGGAACCACCCATGATTCACGATACTGGATGGCGGTTTGCCAGTTGCCCTAATTTCTTGCCAGAATAGTGTTACATTTGACATTGGTTTTCCCTGCGTGCCTAGGCCTGCAGTGCTGCTAAAAAGTTGTATACATTTTTGTATGTACATATTTCTGATATTGTTGTGACCCGGGGTGCCCCCTCGAATTGTGTGGTATTAAAGTACAAGAATTGCTAGGGTGGGCCTGGTGTGGACAACGTGTTGCCCCGCAAAAGGCTTCTGGGTGGGTGTATATTAAGATCTTACTCACATGTGCATATTGCTGATGTCATTTGAACACGACTGGGCCTAGTACTGCTAGTAATATTTCCAAGTGTGATTTATGTCCAGAAATACATGATGTTCATGTTGTCTTGATTATTGTGGGTGTTGAATACTAACGTTATTTACATACACCACATGTGAAGTCTCTTTTGTGATGCTCAGTGTATTGTGAGAGAGTGCTGTGCCAATGCTTTACACATGGCCTCTTGGTAAGCCTGACTGCTCAGTGCCAAGCTACTCAAGGGTCAGCGCAAGTTATACAGTGTGTGTAATCACCCACCCCTAATGGGAGTGGTAGGTTCTGCCTGGCTGGGGCATCTCCTCAACCAACCAGAAAGTGCCAGTTCCAACAGTAACTATTTGTAATTTTGGGTGATTTTACTGAAATATAGTGTAATAACGCAAAAGCAAATTGAGCAAATTTCGCTCACACCTATTTAATATATGTTTTTCTTCCAGAAGCTTATATTGATTGGCCTGCATTCTCCATTCGGACAGAGATAGAGTGACATCACCCAACTATATGTCTAATTGCACAGGAGAGTGATTGGATATACTGTCTGGGATAATCTCCACCCTTTGCATTGTGGGAACCGGGGCCTCCCCCAGTTTGAATTAGTCCAACCGAGAAAGAGTCCCATATATTGGTGATAAAACAGTATATTGTTTGAATGAAAAATTAGTTAACCTCCACATATCCACTAGTTTATAGATGTTAAAAACATTTCTCAAGACTGCCCTGTTCTGACCATTGCTTGTGTTTGGGGCACCATTTTATCCAAAATGGAGTCCAGGGTCAGGTCCCGGTCCCCACCAATGATCGTTCTAGTTCTACTAAATTCAACCAGGAGTTTGGACAGTTTTAACAACAAGCCTTTCTTCTAGACATTGTGGGGTCGATTCCGATTCGGGCCGGAAAAAGCACCGACCGACTCGGATCCGGAAAAAATACCGACCGACACGTACCAGTGGCGCCCGACACGCCAAGTACGATGCAAGCCGCGATAAATCCGACCGACACGTCAGGAAACCAAGCCGACCGACCGAGCCGCTCGGAAAATAGCAATCCGGCCGGAAAAACACGCGAATCCAACCGACCGACACGCACCCGGAACAAATCCGACCGAATCGTACCCGCCAACTCCAACCTGCAAAGTACGATGCAAGGCGCGAAAAACACGACCGAGTCGGACGGAGGACAAGCCGTACGACCGACACGCATACAAAACCGAGCCGAAGCAACACAATACACCGCGACCGACGCGTACGCAGCATACAAAACTGCACAAACACAGCGTGAACGAAACGGAAAACACCGTACGAGACCAATGCAGGGTCCGACTCGGTCACAAGAACGTTTCCAACATACACAAACAGCACAAAGGAAAAATCAACCAAAAAAAGGCCAAACAAGCAATTACCAAGCCAATAAATACTGGGGGGCGGGGACAGAGAACAAAGACACACCAACAACTCCACCTATATAAAGGACACAAATCACTACCATGAGCCTTTGCAAATGCCATTCCACTGCCAGCACCCAAGAGAAAGCAACCACACACCCACAGCTCATCCCTCACACAAGCCACACACCAGCAGCACACCAACAAATACCTACCTCACATACACCCAGCACAACACACACCCACACACCCTCACCTGCACACCAACACACACATCACCCACCATCACCACCCATCACCATGCCCCCAAGAAGAATCACAAGTTCCTAGATTGTGAATTGGAAGTCATGGTAGACGAGATCCTCAGGGTAGAGCCACAGCTGTTTGGCACATTGGTCCAACAGACCCCCATGTCGCAGAAAACCAAGATGTGGGAGAGGATCATCAACAGGGTGAACGCCCAATCACCATGTCGGCGCACAAAGACGGACATCCAGAACAGGTGGTATGACGTGCGCAGGAGGGTCCGGGAGCTGCTCAAGAAAGACTACCACCTGAGCCAATACACCGGCAGTGGCCCTCCTGCCAAGCCAGTATACCTCAGGCCCTGGGAGGAGAAGGTGCGGGCCATCCTTCCGCCAGTGAGCGTATATGGACTAGAGGACATCCCAGAGCCTGGTGAGTACACAACAAATGTACACAATAAACTGCCACAAAACACACACATCACTGTCAAGGGGAGAGTCAAACCATGCACTCATAGCAATTACACAGCAACTAGAACAGAATCATCCCAAAATGTGTATGTCAGTCAGATAAACACAACACATGCCATCAAAAAAGTCACATCCAACTGTGCCAACACATGTACAAACACAACCACAACTACAGCTAGGCAGTGGCACAAATAGAACTAACACACACATCCACACATGTAGCCACCACAACAACACCAACACACAGTGAAGACCACTCAAAGGAAGGAATTCTGTGTATGCTGGCCAAGTCAGTGTAGCCAATAGCATCATGGGAGTCGCAGTCACACATATTGCCCCCCCACAACTGTCCCATCAACACCACCCTGAACCATGCTCACATCACAGGGAGTGGAGAAGGACTCACAAGATGGCTGACACTGGCTACTGCTGTGGGGAGCACAAGGCCCTGCTGCCAACTGTGCACCAACAAACAGCAGGACACCACTGACTGACATCCTGAGAGACAACTTACACTCCCTGCAATGCAAGCACGTTCCATGGTGGGATATCCGGCTGGCTGGGTGGGAAGGGGGACTTGCAGCACTGACCATAGTCACCAGCACCTCCCCTCACACACCCCCCAACACAAACTCCACAGTACCCACCTGGTAGAATGCAATGCCCTCCATCCTAACACAAGATCCCACAAAGCACCACCACCCTGGGTTATGTTGTGTGAAGCACAGGGACACTCTTGGGACTCTTAGCCAAACAACTGCCAGGACAACACTCCCAGCCATCCTGTCAGCACAGCCAGCCCACCCCACAGGGAAGCAGAGTCAAAAGGAAGGAAGCATGGGCATGCTGGGAAGGGGGTGGAGGCAATAGCATGATGGGAGTGGTAGTCACAGACATTGCTCAGCCTCACAACTGTCCCATCAACACCACCCTGAACCATGCTCACATCACAGGGAGTGGAGAAGGACTCACAAGATGGCTGACACTGGCTACTGCTGTGGGGAGCACAAGGCCCTGCTGCCAACTGTGCACCAACAAACAGCAGGACACCTCTGACTGACATCCTGAGAGACAACTTACACTCCCTGCAATGCAAGCACGTTCCATGGTGGGATAACTGACTGGGTGGGTGGGTGGGTGGGAAGGAGGTCTGGCTGTCAACCAAACACAATCAATGCAGACCATGTTCACACCCCAGAGAATACATAGAAATGCCCAAATAATGCAGGACAATGTGCCACACCAATATCAACCCCTGACTGTGACGACTTAGGACAATACAATGTACAGGCCCGCACCCCGAGGCACAGTCACAACTGTCAGGTGTGTCAACCACTGATGCCTGCAGAAACATGACATACATTGTTTGTGTCTCCCAAAAACAGGTGATGATAGGGACACAGCAGCAGACGCTGAGGAGTCCCAGTCCCAGGCTCAAGAGGATGCCGAGCTCACTGGCGTCGTACAGCCTCTGTCCTCCTCGGACGATGAAGAACAACCTGGCACATCCGGTGCAAGTCAACATGCTGCACCAGCAGGACCACCAGCTGCAGCACCAGCAGGTCCACCAGCTGCACCCCCTGCACCCACCCCTCCAACGACTGTCACCACGAATACCATCCCTGCCGACATGGACAGAATAAGGAACAACACCAGCGCAGTGACCCTGGACCAACCTGGGGCCATGGACACCACCACCACCACCAACCCCCAAGGTGGACCAGGGTTATCTGTGCGTGCAACTGCACACACTGCACATGTCAGCAGGGGTGGTGGGAGGGGTGGGAGACAGAGGTCGCTGCTTGCAGACGTTGCTGGTGTGCATGAAGACCCACAACTGGTACGCATAGCTGATGCGTACCAGTCCAGCACCGGAGAGCTCAGCCAGGTAGTGGGGCTCCTCAGAGACATCAAACAGCAGCAGGCTGCCCATCATGCCCGCTTGGACTCCCACATGTCCCATGTGGAGTCACACATGTCACGTGTGGACTCCCACATGTCACGTGTGGACTCCCACATGACCCGCGTGGAGTCCAAGTGGGATGTACTACATGAGATGACGGCGGTGCACAGGGACATTTTACAATGCCTCCGCCAGATGAACAGCAACCAGTCCACACCTCCCTGTGTGCCAACAACATCTGGTACCGAACAAACTGCAACTGCCACAGGGAGGGAGGAGGACTCTGGCGGAGAGTCCCCTGCACCGCAGCAGCCTGCACTTGAGGGCCCCCCCAAGAAGAGGGGTCGTCCGAGGAGGGGAAAGTGAGAGGCTGATGGCCAAGCGCAACTCCCAGGAAGCCTGAACCTGTTCTGGATTTTCGCCTTTGTGCACAGACTGTTCACCCTGTTGATGGCAACACTACTCCCACACATTGCATGGGGAGTACAAGTTGGAACAATGTGTCAGACAACTGTGGCCCCGATACTGGGGATCCTGTCTACCTGGACTTTCTATTCATCTAGGAACTTGGGATTGCAAGATTCATGTACAGCACAATCCATCCTATGCACTATTATCACAGATGTATCACAATAAACACAATAATACACCATACTTGCCTCTGTCGTGATTCCAACGTGGGTGCTGTTATGGGGATGATGAACAACAAAATTACACTGTGTATGCGAACTGCAACAGCAAGGACAACACAGGCATGTGAGTACAGGCAACGTGACACATATGAGGGAGACACACCACCAGGGCTACACAACACATACACACCTAGGCCATCTGACTCATTGCCTACACTGATGTTGCCAGGGAAGACGGTGCAATGCACAGACACCACACCCATTCCCAGTTGTAGTCAAGTAGCCCACAGGTGCAGTAAGCAAATGGCAGTCAAATGTGTGACCACAGACAACGCACATCACTAAGTGAAGCACAGGTTTATTACACAGTAGCAACATGCCGTAACCACTACAGATGCAAGGTAACCCCACCTGGTAGCGGGCACACAGTCAACAACTGTAGACAGAAGGAAGTCCATGGGTGTGGCGCACATCACCTGTAGGGACACAACAGCTACCAGCCTGGATGTGCAATCACGTTGTCGGTGGACACAGTTGACCAAACGAATCTGAAAGTACCCTGTGAAGGACAGAAATGACACACAGTCAAAAGCAATGGAGTACAGGACAGAACAGCAAAACTCATGCACAATACATGTTACAAGATACCCACCCAGAACCAAGTTAGCATGTGAACACTGTTGGGGAGTACAGCCCACCTGTAAGCACACATCGCAACACACATCCAGTCAAGTAGCCCATGGACACACTCCAACAGCACCAGAGCACCACCCACACATCATGCCAACTCACATCATTGACATGACACCTCAGGATACTCACATTCAGCTAAAGAAGTTGGTGATGAGCTGTGTGCGGACATCACCATCACCATCATCATCATCATCGTCACTGGCATCGTGTTCCAGGCCAGGATCCTCCACAGGTGGCGGATGTTGGTCATCGTCATCCTGGATGAGAGGCAACTCCTTCCGCACTGCCAGGTTGTGGAGCATGCAGCAGACGATGATAATCTTGCACACTTTCGCAGGGGCATATGGGAGGGACCCTCCGGTCTTGTCCAGGCAGCGGAAGCGGCTCTTCAGGAGACCAAAGGTCCGCTCAATCACTCTCCTGGTCCGACCATGTGCCTCATTGTAGCGCATCTGGGCAGGTGTCACAGGGTTCCTGAGGGGTGTCAGCAACCACGGCATGTTGGGGTATCCCGAGTCACCTACGGACAGACAAGTGCACATCAGCTGACTTGGAAAAGTGGGCGGAATACTACAGATCAGATCACACACAATGGCACAAAGTCAGTACACACCGACAAGCCAGGCACGCTGGTTCTGCATCTGTGCCATCAACCTGGGGATGCGACTACTCCTCATCACAAAGGCATCGTGTGCTGAACCAGGGAAACGGGCACACACGTGTGTGATGGTCATGTCTGCAAGACACACCACCAGTGCATTGACCGAGTGGTAGTGCTTGCGGTTCCTGTAGGCCTGCTCCTGGGCCTGTGGTGGTACCAAAGCCACATGTGTCCCATCAATGGAGCCAATGACATGCGGCATCCTCCCCAGGGCATAAAAGTCACTCTTCACGTCAGTGAGTCGTCGCAGTCTAGGGAAATAGATGTACCGGTTCAGGAAGAGCAACATTGCCGCCAAGAAATCGCGGAGCACACGGCTGAACATGGTCTGTGACATCCCACCAGCAGACGCCACAGTATGTTGGAAGGTACCGGTGGCAAAGAAGTGTAGGGCTGCCATCACCTTCACCTTGGGGGTCAGCGCTGTAGGATACGGCCGGCCAGGCTGCAAATGTGGGGACAACTGCACTGCCAAATCCTCAATCAGCTGCCTGGTGAAGCGGTACCGTCGGATGCTGTCCCGTTCCACCATCGTTGCCAGGTCTGGGAATGGCCGATGGACAGCAGGAGCCCTGCAGTGCAGAGGAGAAGTAAGCAAGATCGTCAGTCACCCCACATATGCGGCATTGAACACACTCAAGATCCCAACATACATCATCATGAGGCACAACTACATGAAGTGTGCAGTACCGGAACGACATGTATGGTACATACATGGCCAACATCTGTCAACACGGTCCTACAGGTGGCATCAATTTGTCCCAGGTTGGCCCATTGGATATCATGATGCTGTGTCACAGTCACCCCCCAGTGACATGTGAGGACAGATGTGCCCCAGGCACCACAGCTCAACGACAGGCACATTCCCAGGGACCCTGTAATGCCACATGGACACTGGCATCACCTGGAGTATCATGTGTACACCACAACAAAACAAACATGACCCCCACAGGTAGTGGCCACACTTGCCATGGCAGGAGAGCCATGGACGTCTGTGACACACACGCACAACATCAGAGTCCATGCACACACAACGTGGATGTGGAGACTGTCTCCCATTGTGCACATGAAATCAGAGACATTGTAAACACTACATGCACAAAGACTGTGGAGGGCCATCACTATTGTGCCACTGGGACACCCTGGCTCAAACATACCGTCCCACATGGGACTCACGGGGTATGTGACATGACATACACAAACACCACTGTGAAATGTGACCATGGCACATGCACAGATATGAACAGTTGCACATCACAGTGGTCACGTACACGTAACACCCAGGATCCTGTCCCCATTAACACGTGCACAGCCTGGGGGTGGCTGCCCACAGGTGACACCCACAGGACAAAATGTACACCAACATACACACAATAGGAAATGCAGCCTTACATGCCTTATGATAAGGTTTGGACAGGCTGTCGTGATGTAGGTGTGCCCCTCACTCCCTGGGAGCTATCTGTGGCTGGCATATGTCCATCTGAGACAGGCATGCTGACATATGCCAGTCACATGTACAGTGATGCGTTGAACAGCAATGGACCGATCGGTGCCTCCGGCCGGCCCATTGCTTTCAATGTGTGCGGGTACGCGTTGTACCCCTGTGCGCGTTGTACTGCAATGGACCGATCGGTGCCTCCGGCCGGCCCATTGCATTCAATGTGTGCGGGTACGCGTTGTACCCCTGTGCGCGTTGTACTGCAATGGACCGATCGGTGCCTCCGGCCGGCCCATTGCATTCAATGTGTGCGGGTACGCGTTGTACCCCTGTGCGCGTTGTACTGCAATGGACCGATCGGTGCCTCCGGCCGGCCCATTGCATTCAATGTGTGCGGGTACGCGTTGTACCCCTGTGCGCGTTGTACTGCAATGGACCGATCGGTGCCTCCGGCCGGCCCATTGCTTTCAATGTGTGCGGGTACGCGTTGTACCCCTGTGCGCGTTGTACCTCAATGGACCGATCGGTGCGCACCCATTGACAATGGGCTTGCCTGGCAACGGACGCGTTTTCGAATATTCGAACGAGTCGGTTGCTGGAAAATCAGTTGGTCACCCACAACAATGTTGCAAAATCATGTATGTCATGAAGTTGAAAGTTTGAAGGATGCTGTGGGCGTGTTTTGGTGCTGCTATTCCATGGATTGGCCAGATTCAGAAGATGCAAACGACTTGGACCTATCACTTTGGACACAAGGGACAGTATCTGCCTCTCCAGCACATATATATTGCTGCATGTTCCCCTGAGAGCCCACTTGCCTGCACTACATGCTCCAGGACGACATCTGCCACTGCACTGCTGCTGTCTCTGCCCCTCTGGACCCTGCAATGGCACGTACTGTGGAGAGAGCCCCAGCCTTCAGCCTTGAAGAGAACCAGGCCCTGCTGGACAGCCTACTTCCACAGTACAGCAAGCTGTATGGGACACCAGGGGAGCAGGTGAGTGTTCTGTGCACTGCCTTTCTGAATGTGCATTTTGTCTGACTAGCAAGGCTGAGAGTCAGCACACCACTGGCTAGCAGGCTCACTGAGTAGTTGTCACCCCCCATAGTGTGTAGTGACTTGCACTGGACAGGTATGGTGCAGTGACAGTGCTTCTGAACAGGGTTTTACTCCCCATGCTATGATACCATGTAGTGACTTCTGGAAAACTGTCCATGGGCAGCCGTGCACTGCCTGGGTACACCATGTGCCCCTGTGATTGCGACATGTATATGCAACTGTGTCATGCACGGATATGTTGCATGTGTAGTAATGTCCTTATCACTTTGTCATCCTGACAGGCTTCTGCCCATCGGAAGCATGAGATCTGGAAGGACATCGTCCGGGCTGTCCGGTCCGTGGGGGTCTACAAGCGCCGGATCCGCAACTGCCAAAAGAGGTGGCAGGACCTTCGGGGCTGGACCCGGAGGATTGCACGGGTCCAGCTGAAGCTGTCGCCTCCTCGCAGGAGGGGCGGAACACGGACCCTGACCCCCCACATGCTCAGGATCCTGGCGGTGGTCTTTCCAGACCTGGATGGGCAGCTGAAGGCCAGAGAGCAGCAAGGAGGGGGTGAGTCAAAGACTGCACTGTGTACTCTGTCTAACATGTTATGTGCCCTCCTCGGGCCAGGTTGAACTGCCACAGTACAGCAGTCATGTTGTCCAGGAGCCATGTCCCTCTATTGTGCACTGCCCACTCCTCATCTGATACCCAGGTGTGGCCCTTACATGCAGGGAATTCTGTCACTTAGGACTGTGTCCTTGCAGTTTGCTTGACTCAAGGTGGGAGACAGCATCTGTTTCCCTGACTCTGTGGTGGGCATCATGGGTGGGTCCATTGCTTACACAATGCCTGTATTCTGACATGTATTCAGCGTGTTACTTTGATCTGTGGTCCAATTGCTGAGCTGATCCACCACATGTGGCTGGGGTACCTGGCACACACCCATGCTGCGGGTGGGAACAATGTTTGGGCCCCAGGAGTATGTATATGACGTGTGTCACACATACTTAGCCAGCTGCCTACAGTCCAGGGCTCATCCCTCATTCATGTGGGGCTGGACAGTCATGCCTACTCCAGGCCATACAATACACTCTGTACTCCCACTCCCGTGTATCAGAGGGCACATTGTGCACAGTGATTTGACCCCTCAGGTGTCTGCCTCTGTGTCAGTGTGCTGTGGATTAGTCGCCAGGACTGCTGTGGAGTTTCTTGGTAGGGGCTCAGCATGCCACTGGAGATGTGACCATAGGAGACGATACTTGTGTGACACATAGGTGTCTGATCAGCTGCCCATGCAGACTGGGGCATGTAAATGTGAAGTTCAGGCAGCTGTTCCCCATGCACAGCAGAGTGTGAGGGGCTCAGGTTCAGAGGGTAGTGTCACAGGTCTCCCATATGTCCAATAGGTATGACCTGGACAGATGAGGGTTAAGAGGATGTGTTGTGGGGGGATGTACATGTGCACTTGTGCAGCTCCAGGACTTGCATTCCCCATGACCTACTATTGTGACACAGTGCAGAGTGTTGTTGTCTGGCTGCAAAGTCATACATCACTGAGACAGTGATGTATGACTTTGCAGTCATGCCTCCGCCATGGCATGTGTCTACTGATTGGTGATCCTGCAGGGGAGTGACATGTGCTACATGCACACCATAGTGGCGCTGGCTATCAGGACATGGGTGCATCATGGTGTCTGTCGCTGGTATGCATCACATGCATTTCCTATTTGACTCTGGGCATCCCTTACATCCGTAAACCTGTACTGACTCAGTGGCAAGAGCTGTGATGTGTCCACACCGTGTCCTCTGCACTGTCCAACTACTGTGTACTTGGTGCATGTGTCAACACTGGGGTGTTGCAATCCAACAGACACCAGACAGATGGGTGCAAGGCCATGTGGGATGTGAGTGCCATGCTTGGCATCAGACTGACAATTGACTTCTCCTGTTCAATTAGGGCACTTTTAGCAATGTACAACTAATGATGCCAGGGCTTGCTCTGTAATGTGCTGTGCTCACAGTGGTGTGTGCGTTTGGTGCAGGTGACTGATGTCTGTCTGTTTCCCCATTGTTTGCAGATACATCCACGGCCACGGAAGGGGACAGCTCCACGGACCAGGAGGAGCCGGAGAGCCAGACTGGGTCAGCAGCCGAGGAGTGGTCGGAGGGACCCAGTGGCACGGAGGGTGAGGGGAGCCACACCGAGGAGTCCTCAGCAGCATCCACCTCAGCTGAGGACCAGAGCAACTCGGAGGATGACTCCCTTGTGGAGGCGGGTGTCAGCAGCCACCACACCCCAGCTAGTGTTGCTGTCCCCGCCACCACCAGCACCACCACCGCCCTCCCATCGGCTCCCATTCCCCAGGTCCGTGGAGGCTCCCATGTCCGGGAGCGTGTCTCCTTTGGGCCAGGCACCGCACCCCCTGCCCCTGTGTCCCCTGCTGCCCTGAGTGAGGAGTCTGTGTACCTCCTTCGCCAGCTCCATGTAGGGCAGACAGCCATGCTGAGTGTCCTCCATGCGCACACCGCGCTGTTGACTCAGCTGGTGTCGTTCATGGAGGGCATCTCATCGGGCATGTCTGACCTACAGAGGGGCAATAGGTCCATGGACTCCTCCCTGACGGCAGCAGTGTCCCTCCTCAAACGGTCCCTCACCCCTCCTGCCTCTGCTCCATCCACACTCCCCAGCACCTTACCCATCCCAGGCACACACACACTGGCACAGGCACACACCAGCACACACACATCCAGCACACTGACACACACGCCAATGACAAAACGCACACGCACGCACATTCAGGGGACTGAAGCCAGACTCACAGGGGATGGGGCCCTGGAACACACACACGCATCCACATGCACTGCGCAGTCCTCAGTTCCCTCTCCCTCCAAAGCACCCTCCCTTGCCTCACCTGCAACCCCAAAGTCACAGCAGCTCTTCCTCTGTGACCTCGGCCTCTTCCCCACCGATGAAGCTGCTCCAGCATCCCGGGGGAAGAGGAAGCCCACCCACACGGAGCAGAGTGCCCCTCGCCCCCGGACACCCTCCCCCAGGCGCAGACGGACTGAGGCCCCCACCCGCAAGTCCCCCCGGAGTGCTAAGAGCAAGACCCCGCCACCGCCCTGCAGCTCAGGCACAAGGTCTCCGTCCTCCATCCCTCAGGCCCCCACTGCACAGGTGCCCCCACCACACCCTGCCCCAGGTTCCCCCACCCACAGATATACCATCCCCAAGATGCTCCGGCCTTCTCCCCTGCCACTTGCTCTCCCAGCACCACACCCCCGCTGCGCTTGTCTGTGCCACTGATGTGGTGAGGGTGTCCCCCCTCTGTCCAACCCACCTTGCCTGTTCCCCATTCTCCTCCCCTGGAGGTAGGCACTGCAGTGGAGTCCACTACCGCCCTGTCTGACTTGGGCACTGCAGTGGCGGACCTGTCCACCCCATCTGCAGGGTCCACTGCAGTTGTGCCGGCACCCACGACATCTGTGTCATGCCCCCCAGTTGTGCCGGCACACACCATGTCAGACACCTCCACTGCAGTTGTCAGTGGCTCTCCTGCACCCACCACCCCTTCCCTGACTCCCCCTGGTGAGCCCTGATCCTGTCCCTGCGGTGCCTGGCCTGCCCCCCGGTTGCCCCTCCTAGTGGATTGTCCCTGGTATTGTGCAGGCATGCGTAGGGTGACATCTGCCAGTGTCACCCTGTTTGAACTTTGACAATGGACTGGCCATTGGCCTTTGCTCTTTTTCAGGACTTCGTTTGGCCTCAACACATATGCTGAATAAAGCAACTTTCTTTTCTCTAGTGCTCATGCTTCAGATGTACATGTTGTTGGTGCAGCTAACCATGCCCTTGCTGCAGTGATGGTGATATCTGGTCTCATGATTATGAAGTGTTACTGTGCAGGAACCCATGTGGTCCAGGGGGAATGTGTCCTATCATGTGGTGTATCCATGTCATCAATAGCAGCATCTGAGGGTGTCATGTGTTCAGTATTTGGCAATGGGTTTCCTACTTACATTGGCAATTTCATATCTGTGGCTTCCACCCCTGCACATCTGTTGTGCCTGCCATCGTTGCATTTGTCTACTTCCCTGACCGTGTTGCCATCTCCAGTGGACATGCAGGTTTGGGCATCAATGGGGAGGGACTCATCCGTGTAGTCAGTGCAACATTGCTATACAAGTGTGTTGGATCTGTGCTGATGATTCCGTTGGCACATCCATGACCAGGCTGATGTGATGGGAGCCCTCATTTGGTGCTAATTGTTGATTGTGTGACCAAGTGCTCAGCTGACATGATGGGGCCCTACTGAGGCAACATATGGCACAGCTTTCCTCACACAGGAGTGGAGTCCCCTCATGGCAGTGTGTACACGTGTGACATTGCCTGCGCCCAAGGTGTGTGTTGTATGTGCATGTCTGTGTGTTCACTTCCATTCATCTGCGCATGCTGTGATCCCTAGTGTTGTACCTGTTTGTGATGCTTGCTGACTTGAGCTATGTTCCCCCAAAGTCTTCTCCCTGTGTTCTCTGTGATGTGGGTGCATGGCACATTACTGGTCATCAGGGTGTCACCCATAGGTGTGTTTGCTGTCAGGGCAGAGTTTGTGTGCTGACGCAGATGGGTCACAGTCAGGTTTCCCTTTGGCACTTGTTGTTTGCCCCTGTCATGTGATTTCCAGTTTGTGTTATCTTTCAGTGATTGTGACACGTTGTGTGTGTGACTGCTGGCACTCCTTAGGGTCCGGGCTGCAATGTTGGTTGTTGTCTATGTGTGTTCTTTGTGGGTGACCTTGGCTTCTTCATTGGTGTGTGACTGTGGCTGGGATCCCATTGGTCGGTGTGGTATTGCCGTCATGTCCATGTACAGAGTAGTGTGCAGTGTGTCAGACATTCAGGAGTCTTGTTGAGTGTCCATGTGTGATGTGTTTCTACACCTTGGTTCCCACCCACCACCCTGGAATAGTCATGGGTGCATGTGCAATGTCACCAGTGCATGTGTACTTCACTGCTGCACATTGTTGGAGGTCGAGGGGTGTGGTCTTGAGTGTGTGCAGATGAGAGTTGTTGCCCGGCTAGTCCCCTGCCTCCATGTTGGCCTTGGCTTACTGGCCATGCTGATTGATTTGTGCTTGTGTAGGTGTGATGGTAGTTAGTTGCTCAGGACACCTGACTGTGGTTCACAGTGTGAACGACATTTAGCTTTGTCATCACAGTGGTATTTTTCTTCAGCCCAGGGTCACCACATTGTGGGGGCCCTGGGGGTGGTGCTGTAGTGTGTCTGTGTCTTGGTGTGTCAGTTGCTGTCCCTACGTGCCTGTGTGACATGTGTGATTTGTGCTCCCTCTCATCTGACAATGCCTGCTTGCCCACATAGGGGATTTGGATCCATGAGTTACCTTTGTGTGGCACTGTATGCACATCTGTATGATTGGTATTCAGGTCTCCTCATGTGTTGTGTGGTTGCCTGGGGACACTGGCACCCCCCTCACCTGTTGTGTATGATGTGCAGTGTGGGTCTGCCTGTTTGTGTTTGTGCATCTGCACCACTGCATTGGCATATCTTGGGTGTGCCATTGGCTGTATGTAGTTTGGTGTGTTTCCCCTGCTGTCCCTGGGACTCCTAGGTCATCGGTCAGCACAATGATCATGGTTTGTGTGTCCCATTGCTGCCATGGTATGGTATCTGTTCACCTCACATCTGCTGTCTCCACAGGGTATCTGCATTTGTGTGCCCGTTGGTGCAAATATGTGGTTCTGCATTCTGATGGTCACTTCTGTCATTGTGTCATTGATGACTGTTGACGGTCTCAGCCCCCATGGGTGTTGTTTGTCTGCACATGGCCAAAGGAATGTTTCATTTGCACTGCAGTATTTGGCTCCCCCAATTTATGTTGCAATGGGACACATACACTACTTTGCCACAGATGAGTTTTTGGTTCTGTGACCAGGAATGATCCATGCAGTTTGGCAGTTGCAGCTCTTTCTTTGTTAACAATTACCTTTTGGTCACTGTGATGATGAGGGTGTAGACCCCATTGCCACAATGGTCAAAATGTGCTTCAGCTATGGACCCCACACTTACCTTTTGGTCACTGTGATGATGGGGGTTTAGACCCCATTGCCACAATGGTCAAAATGTGCTTCAGCTATGGACCCCACACTTGCCTTTTGGTCACTGTGATGATGGGGGTTTAGACCCCATTGCCACAATGGTCAAAATGTGCTTCAGCTATGGACCCCACACTTGCCTTTTGGTCACTGTGATGATGGGGGTTTAGGCCCCATTGCCACAATGGTCATGGGCTGCTTGCATTGTGGGTGCCACACACATATATGTGTGGCACATGTGCTAGGGGGTCACATTGTATGTTCAATGTCATGTTCGGTGTTGTAGGCATTTGACACAGCCTGCTCACACGCTTGTCATGGTGGTGGGGGGATGTCTTAATCTTGCATTCCCTAGGTTGTGGTGTGCTTGTTGTGTCATGCATTGTCCATCCTATGAGTGGGGGTGGTAGTAGTGGTAGGCATCCAGCCCCCTGGCTAAGGGTGGTAGTAGTGGTAGGCTTCCTGCCCCCTGGCTAAGGGTGGTAGTAGTGGTAGGCATCCAGCCCCCTGGCTAAGGGTGGTAGTAGTGGTGGGCATCCTGCCCCCTGGCTAAGGGTGGTAGTAGTGGTGGGCATCCTGCCCCCCTGGGTGAGGGTGGTAGTAGTGGTGGGCATCCTGCCCCCTGGCTAAGGGTGGTAGTAGTGGTAGGCATCCAGCCCCCTGGCTAAGGGTGGTAGTAGTGGTGGGCATCCTGCCCCCCTGGGTGAGGGTGGTAGTAGTGGTGGGCATCCTGCCCCCTGGCTAAGGGTGGTAGTAGTGGTGGGCATCCTGCCCCCCTGGGTGAGGGTGGTAGTAGTGGTGGGCATCCTGCCCCCTGGGTGAGGGTGGTAGTAGTGGTGGGCATCCTGCCCCCTGGCTAAGGGTGGTAGTAGTGGTGGGCATCCTGCCCCCCTGGGTGAGGGTGGTAGTAGTGGTGGGCATCCTGCCCCCCTGGGTGAGGGTGGTAGTAGTGGTGGGCATCCTGCCCCCTGGCTAAGGGTGGTAGTAGTGGTAGGCATCCTGCCCCCTGGCTAAGGGTGGTAGTAGTGGTAGGCATCCTGCCACCCTGGCTAAGGGTGGTAGTAGTGGTGAGGCATCCTGCCCCCTGGCTAAGGGTGGTAGTAGTGGTAGGCATCCTGCCACCCTGGCTAAGGGTGGTAGTAGTGGTGGGCATCCTGCCCCCCTGGGTGAGGGTGGTAGTAGTGGTAGGCATCCTGCCCCCTGGCTAAGGGTGGTAGTAGTGGTAGGCATCCAGCCCCCTGGCTAAGGGTGGTAGTAGTGGTGGGCATCCTGCCCCCTGGGTGAGGGTGGTAGTAGTGGTAGGCATCCTGCCCCCTGGCTAAGGGTGGTAGTGGTGGTGGGCATTTGGCACCCCCTGGCTAAGGGTGGTTGTGGTGGTTGGCATCCTGCCCCCCTGGGTGAGGGTGGTAGTAGTGGTGGGCATCCTGCCCCCTGGCTAAGGGTGGTAGTAGTGGTGGGCATCCTGCCCCCCTGGGTGAGGGTGGTAGTAGTGGTAGGCATCCTGCCCCCTGGCTAAGGGTGGTAGTAGTGGTAGGCATCCAGCCCCCTGGCTAAGGGTGGTAGTAGTGGTGGGCATCCTGCCCCCTGGCTTAGGGTGGTAGTAGTGGTGGGCATCCTGCCCCCCTGGGTGAGGGTGGTAGTAGTGGTGGGCATCCTGCCCCCTGGCTAAGGGTGGTAGTAGTGGTAGGCATCCAGCCCCCTGGCTAAGGGTGGTAGTAGTGGTGGGCATCCTGCCCCCCTGGGTGAGGGTGGTAGTAGTGGTGGGCATCCTGCCCCCTGGCTAAGGGTGGTAGTAGTGGTGGGCATCCTGCCCCCCTGGGTGAGGGTGGTAGTAGTGGTGGGCATCCTGCCCCCCTGGGTGAGGGTGGTAGTAGTGGTGGGCATCCTGCCCCCTGGCTAAGGGTGGTAGTAGTGGTGGGCATCCTGCCCCCCTGGGTGAGGGTGGTAGTAGTGGTGGGCATCCTGCCCCCCTGGGTGAGGGTGGTAGTAGTGGTGGGCATCCAGCCCCCTGGGTTGGGGTGGTGGCGCGCATTCAGGCCCCTGTGTGCATATGTGGCATTGGTGATGGGCATCCCGCCCCTATGGTGCTGCTGGTGTAAGTATATTCAGATTCCCAGTGTATGTGTGTGATGTGTCGTGTACGTGTTGTATGTGTTTTGTGGTTGGTGTCTGACTTACCTTCTGCGCCGTACGCGTCCGTGCCTGTTCCGGTAGTAGATGTAGAATATTGGTATGATCGGGACGAAGGGATTCATGGTTGGTTCGTGTCGTTCGTCCTTCTCGTTGCTTCGCGTCGTCCTCGTCGCTTCGCCTCGTCCTCGTCGCTTCGCGTCGTCCTCGTCTGTGCTGTGTTCGTCTCGTAGCCGTGGATCGTGTTGTGGCGCGATTCGGAGCTTATGTGCGCCTCTCCCGGATGCTTTGACGTGCCGTGCGTAGCGACGGGTTCGGCGCGTACGGAGAGCGCATCGTACTTGTCCGGCCGGACGGGGCTGCATTTTCCCTTCCGTGCGACTCGATTCGGCGTTTCCGGATTCGCCTCGGTCGGAGAACAGGACCTGGTTTGGGTGAGTACGGCTCGGCCGGAATTTTTGCTGTTGTGCGCATCGTACTTGCTCGTTCGGTGTGCTGTACGGATCGGTCGGGAAACTGGCTTTCGCATGGCTTTTTTCCCGACCGAATAGTATTGGGTGCGCCTCCGACCGAGATCGGAATCGGCCCCTATGTCGTTAGACAGATCCTACATCTTTTTTTAAGTTTAGTAAAGACATGCTGACTTTCAGAGTCCACCCAAGTTTGGACTGTTTTATGCAAGAATGCATTCTGAATTCATACAACAATCCCTCGTTTCCTGTGTGGTGCAGTGGTGCCTCCTGTTGAAATGTTATCTGTGTGGGTCCGGCTGTTGCCAATTACTCTGTCTATCCAATCGTGTTTTAATTTGCCTACTTCTTTGGGGGTAAATGTGAAGTAGGGGAAATTTGCTTGCTTATTGTTAAGATAGTGCAACATAATTTCCTTTTCACATAACTCAACTAACCATTTACATTCATGGTAGCAGGCATGGTATACATTCCTGATTCCTGGGTAAGTCACTGCAAATAGGAAGAATTTATTAATGGATATAGGGGCAGATTTACTAGCATTCGACACAAACCAAACTAGTACGACATCTTGCTGCGCTGCGTCAAATGGAGAGGGCAGCAATGCACAATATCTACCAAGATATAGTGCATTTCGGCTCTCTCTCTGTGCTGCCACACTAGTGCATTGCAGGCATGATTTGTTTTGCAGGAAGGGACACCTTCCTGCACAAAAATAATCCTATGAGGCTTTTTCTTTTTTCGATATGTCCTGCAGCAGACTTAGAAAGAGGAAAAAATTAGGGAAAAAACATATTTCATCTGATGGTGTCTGATTAGGTGATGTTGGGACTACTAACTTAGAAGAGAGGTCAGGGTGAATTCTTGGTTTTACACTCCAAGAGATAAAAGGGAAAAGAAGTCCCCCAAAGCCAAGTGAAACCCTATGTCTGTGGTTCTTATTTCTTTCTGGGTCCTAAACTAAACATTATGAATATATTTCAGCTGATGTGGAGCACATCAAACAAAACGTAACCTTAAACATTTCATGGGGTACTTATACTGCATAGTAATTGTAAGGTATCATGGTGTGCCTTCTTACCAGGCATTATTTCACAAAGTTCAGAGTCAAAATTATTAGCGGCAAATATATACAATATCGTGGCAAATTCAATATAGTAAATATTTCTGCAGTTAGCACCTCTAGCAGGGAGGTCTACCAAAATCCAATGTCTACGAGTGAATGCTACCATACTTCAGGTGTTCAGTGTGGCGGAGGATCACCTTATTATTAATTGCTCTCCAGCCACGTTTCAACAATTCTGTTTATTCCAGTAGCTTATATATGAATTTTAGGAAATCATGAGGAAAAAAATATTTACAATCATCCAATGATAATGACAGATTTCCTTCATAATTGTTTCAAGCAATATTTCAGACACTTTTGAGGTGTACACCTGGTGGGCAGATTGTTCACTTTCTGCTAAAGCTTCATAAAAGAAGAGTTGTCCAGAAGACGTGGATGACGTCATGGGAAAATCTTATGACTACTTAAATAATTCCAAGCAGAACCAGGGTAGAAAGGCATTCTGTTATACAAACCACAGTTTAGTGCCTGTTTGTCTCCACGTGAAAGTCAGTATTGTGCGTCTTAAAGCTCCATGGTCAACATGGCCTCCCTTCTGTTCAAAGTGGAGCTCGGATCTCTGTACCACATGTCCAATATCCTCTCCTCATCCCTGCATTGTCAGTCTGTCTGGTTGTCTATTTCAACGCCTATGACAGAGAATGATTTCAAACTGACTTGTACCCTCCCTCGATGCTGATCTTACCCTTCTGCTTTTAGCACGTTTAAGCTTCTGCGGACAGATCAGCCCTTGAAATAGGGACAGCAGGCAGCCAACTTCTGTTGCAAGTAAGAAGGGTAGGGCCCAGACCAGGGTAATATTATACAGTCATAAATATTTACTGAGACGCTTTAGGGGTGCTGACAATCCACCGATTATTATAACTCCATTGTGGCACCCTGAGTTCATATATACACAGGGAGAGTCCATTGCACAAGTCCTGTGAACATATCTCCTAACAGCACCTCCCTAGTAAGTATTCTTTAAGCCCCCATAGAATGGCGTCATCACTCCGATTCCCACATCCAAGTGGGCTCCTCTGCACCATGAGTTCACATATACACAGGGAGAGTCCATTGCACAGGTCCTATGGCCATGTCTCCTTCCAGCACCTCCCTAGTAAGTATTCCTTAAGCCCCCATAGAATGCTCTGACCTGGAAGTAGCACCCCCATTACTTTAGGTGTCACCCCTGAGGTCATCGCAAGTACACATTCCAGCCTCCCGATCTCTAGGAGCCAGTTCGGGGAGCCGCCATCTTCTTTGCGGCGAGCCCCATCTAGATGAGACATGGAGCACATATTTTGAGATACTTCAAATCACAAGAACAACCTCAGTAAAAGCTGTGTGGTGTTTCACTCACTTCTCTGCACAAGGGTTGGATTATAATCCAAAATCAGCCAGACGCTGCTGGAGGCTGCGCTAGAATCGGGTCATTGAGGCGTTCATGTTTGGGTCATGGCAGCCCACCGAGCTCTGAAAACTGCCCTGCAGCACACAGAAAAATGCTGATTAGTCAGCGCCTAACGAAAAGTGTTTAAGTGATGCTTAATGCGGGCAAACCTCTATAATTTTTCAGAGGAGCATTAAGAAGGTAAGATGTCACATAAAAACTGTTTTTCTGTTTTTGAAGACGATGTAGATTTTAGTCAATGAGGTGAATCCGCTATATTAGTGGTTAGATCAATTATGGCTACAACAGTGTAGTTCTGAAAAAGTAAAACGTCCCCATTGTCCTGGCCTGTTGGGTAAATAGTTGCAAAGTCGTGCAGTACTTACAACTTAGGCAAAAGTTGCGCAGCACTTGCGGAGTGCAAATTTAAACCCCTTTGACCCTCCCCTTTTGTGTGAGAGGAACACTTATTGTCGTGTAGTTCCTATATATAACCTATAC
>CAWUFW010027533.1:0-26225 GCA_963921515.1 Calotriton arnoldi | reverse complement strand
TAACGATTTTTTAGAACCATGTTTTTACTTGCTGTTAAAAATGTTTTTAAATTGTCCAGATTTTAAGTATGGTTATTTATTATCCAGTTCCGAACAGTGGGTGTTATATCCCGCATAGATGCCCTAATGTAGACCCGTTCGTACATGCCCTAAAATGGACGTATTCATATTTACCCTAATATAGTCATATTCGTACTTGCCCAATTATGGTCATGGCCGCATATGCCCAATTATGGTCACAACTGTACATGTCCTATTATAGTATGATTCCTTATATAGGCATGATCTTTCACCTACATTGGTCCCAGCTAGCACACAACGAGCTCTGAGGGCTGAACGTTATCTATCCTGTGGTTTTGAATACAGCAGGGTTCTTCCAAACACAGGCCGACACTGTACTCATTAATTATGCATGGCTTTCTAAGAATACACCACCGGCATAATATAAACCCGGACTGGGTGTCCAACTCGAGACCAGGACGGGGTCCCACACTCTCTCTATTCAGGTATGGGGGTTCGACTAAATCCTAGGAGGATTCTTGGCTCTTAGCTTCTAAGACCTACACACATATGCTAGGTACATCTAGTTAGACATTGTAGGAGTACGCGCACTTGCATAATGCTTTTATATTCATGTATGTACTCATGATTATCGCACTATGGTAGAACTGTTCTATCCCTTTGCTTTTATCGTACTACAGATAATATATCTCTGCTATTGTTTGCTGGTTACCGCAGCACATATATTTTACACTAGAATAACAATTGTTCAATAAATACTTATTGAAACGCCCGACTGTTTATTCTGTGTAACTCTCTGAGACAAAGCGAATAAGTGAACACGAGTGACTGAGCGAAAGGTAGTACATTGTTTCCACGATTCTGAGGGAATCAGGGTTGTCATGGTCTAAGGTTGCCAGAAACTAATCTCTCCCCGATAAGAGGAGACACTAGTGGCACTGCGAGCTAGCTAATGCAAAACCAGGCTAACATATACGGTGGGGGTGCACGGAGTTAGTCTGCCACCAAGCCCGCAGTATATGTTATCCAAACGTGCAGGTCCTGCAGGGGTACTATAGGAGCTACACGACAGAGCCGGTGTTCATACCAACAGGTGAAGTTACTACCCGTGGGGGCTCAAGGAATGCCGCCATCAACATTGGAATACGCTGAGGACACTGCAGAACATGGGCCGTTATTGGGTCCAGTAACGCATTCAAGTCCGGTTGCGCACATGATGGGAGTGTCAAACACAGGTCTAACACGCATTCTTCTCCGCAAAACAGGCATCGGAGGACAGGTAAGATGCAGTATATCCAGACCGGTCGAAATGACAGGAACCAAGATTCACTCAGTTCTCTTAGGCGAGGTGTGCCTAGAAGTTGTACCATGCGGTGACGATATTTACGCTCCAGGAGGGTTCTTTCCATCGCCTTGGTGACTGGGACATCCATTGCGTAGCAAATAGAAAACAATCAGGATACCTGCTATTAGAAACAGGATCAGCGGAAGTCCTCCA
Source organism: Calotriton arnoldi (assembly GCA_963921515.1). NCBI lineage: Eukaryota > Metazoa > Chordata > Amphibia > Caudata > Salamandridae > Calotriton > Calotriton arnoldi. Next base: position 24,706 of record CAWUFW010027533.1, on the reverse strand, counting down.
AAGATGCTTCCGAATTCGGAATGTATGAAGTTTGGTATAACTCCAAGTACCGTCTGAAAGGTGCTCAGAAGTCCAGAACCTATGGTCTTAAATAGGTGGACAATGCCAGTCGTATCAGACATGTTAAAGATACTATTCACCATTTCTGCGAAATGGAAAGGGCAGTTAGTATGAATGAGCGCCTGTATCTCTGCCGAAGACCTTGCAAGTTGAAGATCAAAAGTCTCTCGAGCGGAGGTTAAGGGCACAGACTTCTGTAGAAGCATGGCTTTCATTCTGCTTAGAGTATCAAACCGTAGTAAGGAAACATTCAGTGAAGGCCATAACGGTGCCTCCCTGACTGTATGTGTCGGTGGAAATAATACTTGTATGCAACAAGTAACCCTGGAGCTCATGGTTACCAGATATGCGATGCCTGGGAGCATGCCACAGCAGCCTTGACTGTTCTGCATCAAGTAACTCCCATTTGAAAGTAGCCTGAATGCTGGAGTAATCACTGCAGCTGGGGCACCCTTCAAATGACAGGACCATTACAAGCTCCGTGCAACATTATATCCTGGCATATGAGTGATCCACTTAAAGCATTCTCGCAGTTTGTACCGCTCAGAAACACTTCTTGATCCCCACTCCGGCATCGGAATCTGTATGGAAATTCCCAAGATTCCTTAATGTATTCCTTACCCATTTCTTCATATCTGCCTGCCTGCTTTTGTTCAAGGCAATATTGAAACTGAAAAGTAGTGACTGGTAGAGTTATTTGGCCATGGATTAGCCATTCTGTAGACGGCGATTCTGCCACTGTGAATGGTAATCTATCCAGTTTTTCGATACGCAGCATTGTATATTTTGCTCCCCTTTGTGCCATTTCTATCTGTTAGATTGTATTCAGAAAACAGAGACGTGCTGTTGATAAAACGCCAAGGCACGTAGCCTGCACGCAAAGAATGCAGCGTCCAGCTTAACAACATAATAGAACGTAACTGTGATTGCCCGTGTTGTAATATGGCCAAATCTTGTTCTAGTATGTCCATCGCAGAAGATACAATGTTGCCTAAGGAATATATCCTGGAGGTCAGTGTAGTTAACCCATTGTCTACCACTGCTAGAGATTTTTAATTCATTCAGGACCCAGCTGGACAACGGCGAGACCGCAGCCCTCATCCTGCTGGACCTCTCCGCCGCCTTCGACACTGTCTGCCACCGCACTCTACGCGCACGCCTCTACGACGCAGGGATCCGAGACAAGGCCCTGGAATGGACCACCTCCTTCCTCGCCGTCAGAACCCAGAGAGTCCGCCTCCCACCATTCCAATCCGAAGCCTCCGAGATCATCTGCAGCGTACCCCAGGGATCATCCCTCAGCCCGACACTGTTCAACATCTACATGGCCCCGCTCACACGCATCACCAGACAGCACGACCTCAACATAATCTCCTACGCCAATGACACTCAACTGATCCTCTCCCTCACCAAGGACCCCCTCACCGCCAAATCCAACCTCCACGAAGGAATGAAGGCCGTCGCCGACTGGATGAAGAACAGCCGACTAAAGCTGAACACGGACAAGACAGAGGTCCTCATCCTCGGCTCCAACCCCTCAGCCTGGGACGACTCCTGGTGGCCAACGACACTGGGAGCAGCCCCGACACCCACCGACCATGCACGCAACCTGGGAGTCATCCTCGACTCAACGCTCTCCATGGCCAAACAAGTCAACACGGTCTCCTCCTCCTGCTTCAGCACCCTCCGCATGCTTCGCAAGATCTACAGGTGGAACCCGACAGATACAAGAAGAACAGTCACCCAGGCCCCGTCAGTAGCAGACTCGACTATGAGAACGCCCTCTACGCGGGAGCCCTGGCCAAGCTCATCAAGCGACTGCAACGCATACAAAACGCCTCCGCACGCCTGATCCTCGACGTACCACGCCACAGCCACATCACCCCCCACCTGAGGAACCTGCACTGGCTCCCCGTTGACAGGAGAATCTCCTTCAAACTCCTCATCCACGCTCACAAGGCACTCCACAAGACCGGCCCAGCCTACCTCAACAGACGACTCTTCTTCTACGTCCCCAATCGCCAGCTCCGCTCCGCCGACCTCTCCCTCGCCACCGTCCCTCGCATTCGAAGAACAACCACCGGCGGCAGATCCTTCTCCCACCTCGCCGCCAAGACCTGGACAACCCTTCCACTCAGCCTACGACAGACCCAAGACCTGCTGACCTTCAGGAGGCTACTCAAGACCTGGCTGTTCGACCAGTAGCGGCACCCCCCCCTTTTTTCTCTAGCGCCTTGAGACCCTCGCGGGTAAGTAGTGCGCTCTACAAATTCTGTGATTGATTGATTGACCACTCCTTCTCTCACACTCATTACATACACCTTTCCAAATGCACATACCATTTTTAATTTTTTTTCTGCTCTATATCTGACAGCCTTACTATTCCCTCTATTTTCTTTGGGTATTTTTGTACCGCAGCCTCGCTCATTTACTACCTTCCTCTTTCCCAATTAGCCTGCTCCTTCCAACACTGTCAATGTCATTCTTTCACCATTATCTCTACCTGTTTCTCACTCACCTTTATCTCTCCGAGTTTCTCTCCAAACTGCACATCATTCTCATGTGCAATCTGTTCCATCTCACTTGCAGAATTCGAATTGTCTCAGCTCAAGCCAGGGGCGCAACTAGACCCGAACTTTGGGGGGTGCGAAGACTCCCAACCAGGGCTGGCCCTAACACTGGTCGTGCACGGTGCAACAGTCTTTCTTGGCGCTCCTCCCCCATTTCCTCCTTCTCCATGAATTCCCTCACTGCCACTCCCCAAGAATGCACCTCATCTCTCTATAGCCCCTTTCTGACAAACTTTTCATTTTTTTATAGGGCTACCTGTAGTTTACTCACACTCAGTTTTGTGATCTGCATGGTACACGTTCTTTGTAGCAGGCACATTAACCCTCTGTGCTGTGTGGGTGACAGGAGTGCCCATGTGAGTGCACGGTGATCGATGCGACAATGTGAGCGTGGGTGAGAGGAGTGACTGCAGGGTGAGGTGACCATATGAATTTGGGTGCAGATATAAGTGCAGAGTAGGACGAAAGAGTGAATGGTTAGTGATGGGCTTGTTTGAGTGAGATTGCAGAGTGAGCAGTGAGGGGGACAGGTGAGTGAAGTGTCACATGAGTGCAGGGTGAGTAGTGTGCTCGTGTGACTGCAGGGTGAGGTACAGGGTGAACAGCGCAAGTGCACTGTGAGTGCAGAGTGAGCAGTGTGCTCATGTGACCGCAGGGTAAGTGGAGGGAGATCGGTGTGAGTTCATGGCGAGTGGCATAAGTGCAGTGTGGTCACTGTGAGTGCAGGGTGAGTGGGTGAATGGTGTGAGTGCATGGTGATCATTGTGAGTACATTTTGATTGCTGTGAGTGCAGGGTGAGTGTGAAAGTGAAGGGCGAGAGTGAGTTGTCTGAATGCAGGGTGCATTCCCAGACACTTGAAGTAACTCAGCATGTTATTGCGGGCTGGCGTAGGGTTTCAGATATAAGTTAAACTATTGCTATTATGGCATTATTCAGGGTCCAGGGATCGAGGGTGGAGGAAATAAATATTGTGCTCATCCTGCAACAAACTTCCAGTCTTGTGATTAGGGTTGCCAGCTCATTATTTTGATGTCCCAGACGGTACAAAAATAAGCATCACCTAAAACCTATTTTCAGCACTTATCTGTGCATACTTGGAACAGCAAATATAAAGAGAAAGCATTTTTAATTGTGTTCTAGGACTGCCTGAATGATCCATGACAGATACTTAAAGTGAACAAAGACAGAGAAATCGCATTACAAATGAATACATACTATTTTATTTATAGCCCTATTTACTGTAAAGACGAGGCCTTTGCAGGCTCTTTAAACAACAAATGACTGGAATTTTTCTTTTGGTAACCCTACTTTATATTCCTTTTCATGAAATGCATTCTTACACTAGGACAGTAAAAGTAAAATACAAATGTAAGGAATAGGCAGAGTGGGGCCCAGGGGGTACTGGAACCAGGAAAAAAAACTAAGCCTCCGTAACCAGTTTACAAAGGTATGTAAATGGTCTTTAAAGACCTGTGAAAAACTCGGGCGTGCCGGAGATAAGACTCCCGACACTGCCCAGCCGAGCCCACAGCAGCTCGAGTGGCAGCAGCCTGGGCTGAGACACACGATGTGGGTGGAACTGAAGCCCTTTTAGCCCTATGGGCGTGGCGCGCCTGGCTCAAGCCCATTCAGTTTTGATTTCATATTCACCACTATCTTTGCCTACTAATCATTCTTATCTCTTTATTTTCACTATTCACTACTAATTATCCTTATCGTTTTTAGTTTCACTGTTCACACAAGTTCTAATACTTTCATTCTCTAACCAGTATTGCAGTAGATTTCTCCTTCCTTACCACTCTCATATCTTCTCACCTTTATATCTCCAAGTTTCCTTTTTACCTCACCACTACCTTGAACATTCTGTCACAGTTATCTTCCAAATTCAATCTTCCTCTATCACGATGCTCTATTGCAATAGTTCTACTCTTAACTCCACCATTCTCAGATTGTGTATCAGCTCATTGAAGTTCCTGTTTCTTCTCTCTGTACCCTCCCTGTTCATTTGCATGCTGCGCACAGTCCTTCCTCACTCTGTTGCACCCATTTCAGGTTTAATATGAGCAGGAATTTTGCAAACCCTCACAGAAAATATAAAACTTCTGGGCAGGAGTTGTGCAAGTCTCTTTCACAAAACAGTTACAGCTTTGGAGAGGAGCAATAATGCTTAACTTAACAGATACTGCATGGTCGGCAAGGCCTCCTTCAAATAAATGTTACAGCGTGAGGATTATTTGAGAGTGCATACTTCACTAACAGAACACCAGAGGAAGCAAGCAAGCATCCAGTTTTCCCTCCTTGAGGTGCAAGTCTCACTACATAGGACAGTAAAGGCCTCATAACAGCTGCGCAGAAGCGGGCAAATAGCGCAGATTCTGGGCTTGCACAATGAACCATTTGCGTGTTATCTCCTCACTCCAATCTCACTGGGTGTGTTTTTTAGGTCTTGCCTAGGCAGCGCTTGCACTGTCTTTTCGAGTCATGCTGTATGTAGGCTATGGGCATGAAGCTTCGCCCACTTTCCGTCATCTTATTAATTGGCTGCTGTCATTGTCCTTTGTAAATGGTGGCTTTTCTTTGGTCAGTAGGCTTAGTAGTCCCTCCTTAGTTCCGCCTTCTCTTCTTGCAACCTCCCATGAGGAAACCCCCTGTTACATGTGTTGTTACTCTGTACGTTTTAATTACAGCCTTCAAGCACTATTTTCTTACATGGCTTTCTCCTGCCTGCTGTTGCCGGCTGGAAACACTCACCCGCAACGCATTAAAAAAAAAAGCACTGACTTCTTCCAAATGCATTGTTTTTTTGGGGAATCAACATATGTTCAAACATGTTGGTTCACAAAATTCCAATTTGTAGGGGGTCGCAATTTGACCTACATAGTTAATATACATGAGGTAAGTTGTAAATTGCAACCCTCTACGAATCACTGCCATCACAGGGATGGGTGCCTGTTGGGGTCAGCAGACCACCATGTCTATGATTGCTTTCAATAAAGCAATCTTTTTTTTTAACACAGCCTGATTTCCTTAAAGGAAAACGAAATGCGTTTTTAAAAAAAAGAGAAAAGTTTAGAAAACTTTTTTTACGGGTAAGCAGTGGTTCCCGATGCCATTGCCTACTCCTAAAAAATGTTTTTCACAATAATGACAAAGGGGGAAGGGTTACCACCTTCTCTGAGGTATCAGTAACCTATCAATGATTTGCAACCGCAATTGCGGTCGCAAACCAATGATACATACCATACGAAACCACAAATTGGAAGGGACGATCTAAACACGCTCCATTTCAATTTGCGATTCGGTATGGTGTCGCAAACTTATTTTATGATTTGATAAGGAGTTACTGAATCACAATTTGGGATTTTGCACATAACGCAAAATAGCTTTAAACATAAGGCCTTTAGTGACTTACTTTTGATCCTGCTAGTGAATGGCACATACAATTATCCTCTGACTGTCTGTGTGCCCTGTGTCTAACAGCAGTATCAGGAAAAGACCAGTCATTCTCTCGGAGAGCCTGACATTTGAACTCTGTCTTCGAATGCACAGCAAGTGTGACAAGATAAGAACAAAATGTAATGGCTTGTTTGTAGAAAGCAAGCGTTCGTGGAAGAATATAGTAAACAGACTATTTTCCACGGGCGGAACAAAGACATGCTGGACAGCCTAAAACAAATAAAGCCAACAAATAAAACAAGCATTTGCAATGCAATAGGTCTCGCAATTACGCGAGTTTGAGCTATTGGCATTGTAAATGACAATGCCTTTTATTTATGTTTTTGTTTGTAAAACATAAATAAAAGGCATTGTCATTTACAATGCCAATAGCTGAAACTCGCGTAAATGCGAGACCTATTGCATTGCAAATGCTTGTTACATAATGCCGGAGCCTGGGCTACCGCCCACTCCTGCGCATATGTGTGTTGCAAGTGCCTGGGAATATGGTCTGAGAATGCCGGAAGAATTACCGTTTCTCCTTTAGGGCAATCCATGACGAATGCAGGCGGCCAATCTTGTTCAGCTAATCAAATATCATAGCCAAACGTCAGGTTCTCCCAAAAGAGACCTCTCACTGTTCTACATTTGTCCCCCTCCATTTGGAGCGTTATTTCATATACTTTATGTGGGACGCTTACCCTAGTATCAGGTGTTGCCACCGTGATAAAATCATTCAACTCCGCTGTCACCAGAAATTCCTTCAGGTTCTGGCGAGCTATCGTTACTTCTGCCGCGCTGTCTAGCATCGTCAGAGCCCATTCCCCGTTCAGAAGCTGTGTCCTCAGAATTCTGGGCATGTCTGATCTTGAGACCTGCTACCTTCTTCTTTTTGAACTGAGGTTTTGATTTTTGTTTATCCTCTTTTTTAGGTGCATAGTCCGCAGCGTGTTGCGTGTCTCTGGACTTTGTACGCTCCTTTGACCATCCATCCCTCTCGGAGTTTCGTGATGAACCCTGAAAGGAACGAGAGGAACGAGTATCAGTATCCTGATACCCGTCAGGTTTTTTAATATTATCCCTATTCCTGAGGTTATACCTCTTTTCAGAGGGCTCCTGTTGAGGAGACCTACCTCTGGACTGAGATCTGGTGTCTTTAGACTGTTGTTGTTTTTTATTTTCCCACTTCTTTTTAGAAGAAGTAGGTGTCTGCTTTGTAGTGTCCTTTTCAGGACTGCCCACCAGTTGTGGTTTTAATGCTTTCCCACCCAAACTGTCTCTGCCTAGTTCTGCATATGCAGTTTCAATTATTTTGGGTAGTTCGTGTTGTTGATCCTCTGGACCGAACTCCCTCAGGCGTTGGCGGATTGCCACAGAAGCTGCTTCCCCCTTAATGTTAGCTAGTATTATGGCTGAGACCTGTTCAAAGTTGTTTAGCAACTTCATCCCTAAGTTAAGGGCAGGCTCTGCTCCGTACTCATTTTGTATCTGTTTCAATACGTCAGGTACTACTGCTAAGGACGGGATACCATGTGTTCTGGTATATATGGCAGCAAAGACTGAACCACCAGAAATTCCTTCAGGTTCTGGCGAGCTATTGTTACTTCTGCCGCACTGTCTAGCATCGTCAGAGCCCATTCCCCGTTCAGTAGTCCTCAGAATTCTGGGCATGTCTGATTTTTAGACCTGCAACCTTCTTCTTTTTGAACCGTGGCTTTTGCTTTGGTTTCTCTTCTTTTTTAGAAGTGTAATCTTGAGCGTGCTGCTTGTCTCTGGATTTTGTACGCTCTTCTTGTCTTTCTGACCGTCCTTCCATCTCTGAGTTTTTCGATGAACCCTGAAAGGAAAGAGAGGAACGTGTATCAGTATCCTGCTACCTGTCAGGTTTCCTAATATTATCCCTATTCCTAAGGTTGTACCTCTTTTCGGAGGGCTCCTGTGGAGGAGATCTACCTCAGGATTGAGATCTATTTCCTTTAAAGTCTTGCTTTTTATTGTCCCACTTTTTCTTAGTGGAAGCAGGTGTCTGCTTAGAAGTGTCCTTTTCAGGACTGCCCATCAGTTGAGGTTTTAAAGCTTTCCCACCCAAACTGTCTCTGCCTAATTCTGCATACGCAGTTTCAATTATTTTGGGTAGTTCGTGTTCCTGTTCTAAAGGATCGAACTCCCTCAGGCGTTGGCGGATGGCCACTGAAGCTGCTTCCCCTTAATGTTAGCTAGTATTATGGCCGATACCTGGGCATAGTTACCTAGTAACTTCATCCCTAAGTTTAGGGCAGGGTCTGCTCCGTACTCATTTTGTATCTGTCTCAATACATCTGGTACTACTGCTAATGACGGGATACTATGAGTTCTGGTATAAATGGCAGCAAAGACTGTACCCCAAGTGGTACAATCCTCTAATTGTGGTGTTAGCCCCATGGGCAAGCAGATTGTTAGCATTCTGTGTTTTTCATATGGGGTAGTATTCGGGAATACTGCCTCTAGCTGCGTTATTTTCTGAGCTACCCAGAATGGTATTTGTTCACGTTTTGTGGGCATTTTACCCATTACCGCGTGTAATGTTTGTGGTGTAATTTTAGTTGCTGTACCCTGAATTTGAGTTCCATTTGTTGCAACTATTGCTGGTTGGACTATAAGTGTCCTCATGACGAATTGCGTCAAGTTCCTACAGATTTTAATTAAATCTTTATGTTGTATGAGTAAGTCTCCTGGTGGCATTGTGTCAATGTCAGGATGTGGTGTGTAGGCCGCTAATATTGGCCATGTTGCCCCTTCTCTTCCGAGCGGGCCGAGTCTTACTCTTCTTCTTATGTGGGGTAGGGCGCCTTTAAACCAGTATAAGTGTTCCTGGTACGTGAGCCGAACCTCTATATCCTCGAATGGATAATATTCCGCTGGTGCATCTCCATCCGTGTAGGAGTGAAATGTTTTTGTTCTTGCATTTGCTGCTGGGAATGTAATCCACGAATAAAATACCTCTGTTTTGTTTGATTCGTGTGCCTCAATCACGAAAACTACTATGCCACCCCTAGCTGACAAACCATGCGCAAGTAGTTTCAGGGTGACTGTATTTCTAAAGTTTGGTGCAATTTGTATTGCGTCTGCATCGTCCTCGTCTGTGAGGGGCAGATTTTGTTGCATTGGGTCTAATTCTCCGTTATTTCTGTCCTCAGTCATTTTGTACAGAAGAAGTTTTTCAAGGGAACTAAGATAAGGTGTTTTTGCACAATTTAGGAACACTGTGTCCTTCAAGCTTGATTAACCAACAGCGAATAAATAGGATTTCTCGCCTTCTCAGCTGTGGCGGAGTTTGTGCCCACCCATTCCAGACGTCTCTGGTGTTTTGTGAGTAGGGGTCTCTGAGAAAAGCACGACTGAACTACTCAGATTCTACTGTTAAATAAGTACCCAACCAACGTTGGCGGCGCCATGTCGTGTAGTTCCTATATTACCTATACAGGATCTGCACGTTTGGATAACAAACTGTGGGATTGGTGGCGGACGGATTCCGTGCACCCCCACCGGATACGTTAGCATGTCTGTATTAGCTAGCTCACAGTGCCACTATAATCTCCTCTTATCGGGGAGAGAATAGTTCTTGGCAACCTCAGGACATGACAACCCTGATCCCTCAGAATCGTGGAAACAATATACTACCTTTCGCTCAGTCACTCGTGCTCACTTAGTTTGTCTCAGAGAGTTACACAGAATAAACAGGCTGGGCGTTTCAATAAGTATTTATTGAACTGTTGTTATTCCAGTGTATAATATATGAGCTGCAACAACCATTAGACAGTAGCAGAGATATATGATTAGCAATACTATGAAAGTAAAAGGATGGTAAAGTTCTACCATCTTGCAGAAATCAAGAATATATACAAGTACATAAAACACATGATAAAAAGTGCGTACTCCTACGATGTCTCCCTAACTAGATGTACCTAAATGTACCTAGCATCTGTGTAGGTGGTATGCCAAGAATCCCTCTAGGATCTAGTCCACCCCATTACCTGGGAATTAGAGAATGTGGGACCCCGTCCTGGTCTCGAGTTGGACACCCCGCAAGAGATGTTAGACCACTGCTAACTGGAGCGTCTGCATGCAGGAACCTCAGCGTCTCTGGTCAGTGTGTCAGCCGGGAATTCACGGTCTCCTCTATCTTCCTAAGCAAGATGTGCTGTATATATACCCATAGGTCTCCCCAGGGGTCCTACCTTGCTGTGTTACTGTGTTGGCCTAAAGGATGACGTTGGGCCTGAACTTTATACAGAGATATTATACAGGAGATGGTAATCCTACTGTTAGTCCTGCTGTGCTTCCAAGAAGCCTCATGCATAATGTATGAGAATCGAACCAGGGAAAAACCCGCGTTCTGAATACAGTGTCATATCTAGGTAAAAGGGCAGTGCCTAAGAACCGTTGTGTATGTAATGTAGGGACGTATGTAGGTGAAAGGTTGCGATGTTACCTGCACCTATATAGGGTACCTATATGGAATATAACACTGGTATAGGATCAACAGCAGTTAACATATCTACTTTGGAGATAATAAGGTCAAGAATGGAGCCCTTAGAGTGTGTCGGTTTTGTGCTATGTTGAACAAGATCATTTCCTAAGAGAAATATAGCAAGCCTGTTGGCAACTGAATCTTCCAGTCTCCAAGAAAAATCTGTTTGTCTCTTTGTGAGTATTGGTTGCTAGCAAAGTCAGTGAATTTCTCTGTGAAGGCGGAGCAGTCACCAGGCTGGTGATAACTGGTATGAACCCTGAAAGGGGAGCTGTGCTGTATTTGAAGCTCCAGAGAAAGGCATTTGAAGGTGCGGAAAGAGATACTGGGAAAAACCTTGAATTAAAGGGAAGTTTCTGAAGATAACTGCAACGCCTCCCCCAACTTTATCCTCTCTATCATTTCTGATAATGGAATGGAATGGAGTCGGTGGGTAGCAGAAGATCGAAAGTAGCATGAGAGGTGTCGTTGAACCAGGTCTCTGAGGAAAAGTATATCAAGATTGTAAAGATTGATGATGTCTGAAATTTCCAGCTTGTGTTTATTTGCAGATCTACAGTTGTGAAGCAAACAGCGCAACTCTGAACTGACTGTTTCGGTGAATGGGGTGCCAGGGCTTTTAGGGGCGATAGGCTAATGTTCCTGAATGTTGGTGCCTGGGTTGAAAATGGCTGATGTTTGGTTCAGGCGAGGGAGAGGAGATGGTCAGTATAGTGCAATGATTAGTGTTAGCTGGAGAGGAGAAGTTGTGAGGGTTGGTGTTAGAAGTATTGTAGCTAGCCAAAAAATTGGAAATGTCTGTTGGGGACAAATTGTGTGCAGCTTTTTTGGGGCGTGGGAGCATGGTACTCCTCACGAGTTTGGGGAAGTGAGTGCTCGCCAGGGGGAGTAGGTTGTTGGGTAAACTAGATATTTTAGCACTACATGACCAGAGTTGCAGTCGCGGTGTTGGCTGCCGGTGCCGTTCATACTGGCAGCTGAGCACCCCGAAAGTACAGAGCTGAACAAAACTTCAGGTGCCAGGGTCGACAGTGCTGAGCTGCTGTACGGCTTGGGACACGACAAGGGGGTGCATTGTAGGACACAAGATCCTGCCCACCTGTATGAGACGGTCCGACCTGGTGCCCAGTGGACTCCCTGCCCTTGTACGTGAGCTGCATTACTTTCAGTGTGCCAGATTGACTGCTCTACACCCTGAATAGGAGTCTACGTCCCCTTTGATTTTGCTGCTGGTGGGGCACTGCTACGTTCTTGGCCAACAATGAGAATACCCCCTCTCCCTTCTACACTGCATAAATTGTTGTGAATGGGAGCTGTTACCTGCACACAAGGAACGACTGCTTGTTCTAAAATTATATTGACTTCTGCCTCAACCACAGCTGCCTTTATGTGCTGACTGCATGAGTGGCATTTTGTCAGTATACATTGGAATCCTAGCTCCATCATGGGAAAACTTACCAATAAACACACTAAACAGGGCGTGATGAGAGAAGTTTTTGTTCCTGATATTCTGCCAGCTGTCCCACTAATCGCGGAAACACTGGCAACGGGCACTCCTGCTGTGCCTGCATTAGACAAATCAGACTAAATTTTGCTTGCCATTCAAGCCTCTCGCACTGCATCGGAGCATAAAATAGACACAGTGGCCTTTGATCTTGGGCTACTTAGGGCAGGAAATTGTCGGATAGAGTGATTGAGACTTAGTCTACACTAGCGGCTGTGTTGTCCTTTGTCTCTGATCTTTGACGACGGATAAGTGATTTGTGCAAAGACAGGCCTCAAAAAATCCACTCGCCCACTCGCAATTGCGAGTGAAATTTTATCAGGTCGAGCTATTTTTAGCACTTACTCGACCTTGCTGGTGAGTAAACTTAAGCTGGAAGAAACAGGTGTTCTGTTCATTCAGAAAGTGAATGAGCAATTAAGCCGCCTTTAAATCATGTTTTTATCTTGACACATTTGCTGACTGCTTAAGGACAGAGGTCAAATGTCAGTTTGACTTTTTACTAATTGTTACCTTTCTATTCCTGGAAAATGGTTTTAACTTTTCTTTCACTTATTTATCACAGTTAATGGTTTTTGTCAAGTGAGCTGACAAGAATTGTGAAACAAAAGGATGTAAAATGTCAGTTTTTTTTCTCCAACAACATTTAAACTGCTTGTAAATGAAAGTACAAGTATTTCAAAATATAACTGGAATTATGAAATAACTTTTTTGTATAATTCAGAAGTGTGAAGCAAACAAAGATTTAAATAGGAGCAAAGTAAATCAGAATACTTTACTTGGTGATGTGCAAATGACAAATGACACTTATTTCCAAACATTGTACACTATATAGTGACACATTCTGTGGCCATTTCATTGTAAAATCTGCTGAAGGCAAATTACAGTGTGCTGCTACTTTATGCTTTAGTTATGTATTTATTAAAAGTGATAGTTTTTACACATGATTTGAGAAACATTCATGCCCCTGCCCTGATGACAATGAAGTTAATGAACTAAGAGGCAAGTCAGTGGTCATGTGTATCCTTTATGTGGCTAGATTTGTATTCTATAAGGAGTTAATGTTTAGTTTATTAAATAAAAATAGTTTTCTGTACATCAGACGTGCTGAACTCGTGTATTTATAGGTGCTCTCATGTGATAAAGAAGAAAGTAACATCTCAGTGAATTAAAATACTTGCCCAGGATCACATAATTTGAAACCAGTTTATGGGTCAAGAGCATTATAATTAGGTCGAGTAGATTATTTAAGTCACTAGACCTGCAGGTCTAGTAACATTTTTAGGATTTTTCAAGGCCTGAAAGAGGTGCAAACTCTTCAGCAATGGACGAAGGACGGTGAGGGGCGCTCTTGCCACAATAATATTTGCATTATTGAGCTACCTGAAAAAATTGAAGATTTCTCGGCAGAGCTTAATGAAAGCTTGTTCTCGGAGACAGTGCTCTTAGGTTAACAGTCAAAAACTTTCCCCGTAGAGAACAAAGCACCAGGCCGACCTCTGCTCCCTGGAGTACCACCGCACCCTTTAGTTGTGTGTTTACTGAATTATTGAGACAGAGACCATATCCTACAAGTGGCCAAAAGGCATGGGACATGGAGAGCTGCAAGGTTCATACCTACCCTGATTACACAGCCTTTGTGCAGTAGCAACAACAGAGTTTCCTGGAAGTTAAAAAAGCATTAAGAAATCTGAACACCTCCTATGGTTTGATCTTCCTGGCTAAATTTAGAGTGGTGAAAGATGGCAAAACTCTCACATTCATGTCTACAGAGCATGTCGGCTCTTGGCTGGAGGAGACTGGATATGATGTAGGACAAGTGAAGCAGTGTTTGGTGCAATCAAGGAAAGCCAGGAACCAACAACGCCACTACAGATGACTGCTGAAAACTCCAACTAGGGAACAGGCTGCAGCGGTACAGGACTCGTTGGTCCAGGATTTGTGGGGCCGACGTGGTTGTACAAAATCCCCTTGGACTTAGTGATTTAGACGCAAAGGACAAAGGATCAGACGCGTCGGCAACTGGAGATGTCCCTTCGTCCCAGCATGGTCCTATTCTCACTTCCATGACATCTGATGATATTCCCTGACCTCTCCTCAACGCTTATGTTGAGGTTGTATGTGCTGATCTTCCTGGCTATTGGATAGAGGCGAGGGCTTGCCAGGGGAGAAGGTTTACTGGTTCTTGCGTTTGTGCCATGGACCTGCTAATTTTAGTGTGCCATTTTGCTATCATCCCAATTTCTGCCACTTTCATACCCTCACGTGAGGAAGCACAGTTACAGTATTAGATTTCTGTTTTGCTAGTGTCACCACTCCTAATAACGAGAGCGACAGAGTGGGCTGGCTTTTGGCATGGCATGGCTTATATGCTCTAAAATACCTCAGAAGCCACTTTGTGCAATTTAAGCACCTGAGGGTTGCCTGTTAACTATGCAGAATGAAATAAACTCAGTATTCACATTGTATTATCAAACCTATTACAGAGCTCGTGGTAGATCCTTATATGTTGCCACAACAACACTTCTGCACTGTCTGCCGGACAGGCAGCTTCACCAAATCAAAACATTGAGGTTCAAGAGGTATGACTTGCGATAGATCAGCTTGCATGAGGTAAGACACCAGGGCTTGATGGGTTGCCATCAAGCCCTGGTGTCTTGCCTTATGCGGAATCCACTTGAGAGACTGTCATCACGATGCTGCCCAAACTGGGCCGTGATCCTGTCAGCGACTCCTCCTATGGGCCACTATCACTTCTGAACACAGAATATAAGATTCTTGGTAAAAGGATTGCAAATAGGTTACTCCCTTACATACCTGCATTGATCTATCTGGATCAGTGCAATTTTATACTGGGGAGGAACACTCCTTTCAACAGACGTCGCTTATTGCATGTTATGGATAACCTACGAGATACATCAGGTTCACAGATTGTGGATTCATTTGATATTGAAAAGGCATTCAATACCTTAACCTGGCCCTATCTTTTTGCAGTTTTGAGAAGTGTGGGGGTGCCAGACGGCCTACTGCGTTGGATTAGGCTGTTATAAAATGAGCTGCTAACAAGTGTGTTGACTGGTAGACATTTTCCCAAGAGCTGGCGAATATCTAGGGGCACTTGACAGGTTTGCCCGCTGTCACCTATTCCATTTGTGTTGGCTCTTCAGCCCTTGGCATCCCTGCTGCGCTCCAAAAGTAACGATTGGGGGCACATTTTTGTACAGGACACAATACATGCAGCGGCATGTCATGCTGATGATGCTTTATTGTTCCTCCGAGACCTATACTCTAACCTTACACAGCTGGTTTCGCTATTGACAAACTCTTGTGAAATGTCTGGCCTTAAAGGACAAATCTTTCCTTTTCTTGTTGCAAGAGCTGAGCACTTTCAATAGATCTCCTTATGTTGGCCCCTCTATACATTGGGAACCTAACAGTTTTAAATATCTTGGTATACAAATTTACCATATGGACTCTAAACTGAAAAGTGGAAATCTAGATAAATGTCTTTCTGCAGGCACTGCACTGCAGGCTAAGACGGATGAGATGCCCCTGTGAGATTTGACACTCCGTTTATACTTTACTTATTACATGTTATCACTGCCCTTTTGTGACCGGATAGAGAGGACATAATATGGATCCCTTATTTGAATATTTTGGTTTCACTGAGAGTGTAGAGCATTTTAGACCTAGAATGAGGATACACTGCTCGATACTGGTGTAGATATGAATGTGTTTAACGAGTCATTGATGCATGCATGACTCAGATGACTGTTATTATCTGGTATACCTGTGGCGTGGTCTAACTATTGATTTCTTTTTTTCTTTTTTCCTATTAATGCTTGATGTTTCCTTAATGAATAAGGTGACTATCAGCGCTCCTGTTATACTAGAAATGTTAAAATGTTATGGATGATCGTTTATTGAACATGTCAAGGTCTTTTATAGGACTCTGAAAATACAATAAAGAGCTATATAAAACAAAGAAAAATAGTAGACTCATAAACTTAACATCAGTAGCTTCAGCAGCTGTACATGTTTCAAAGAATGGCTGCATTTAGGAGTATACTGATTTATTATTGCCATTTTAGTACATTTGAAATGCTTCCTTACTTTAACACATTGTATGTGATATTCCGTTCTTTCACCATGTGCTAATGACATTCCATTGTCTGTTACAGCGATGCACAACATTCAATTATTTTAAAAGCTTTGATACAAATACTTAATTGCTTTAAATATTTATCTTTTTCTTATTTTCAACCAATGACTATTCAATTGATTAAAAAGGAGGAGCTCTGATATTAATATGGTTTACATTTTTGTTAAAAGTAAGATACATTAAAGGATAAGTTGGGTGGCCGGCAGCCAAGATGTCAGCTGCAAAGTTCTGAGCTCCGCAGCCAGTCCCGACATAATCCGTGAACATCGGCACATTGACCCTTAAAATTTGGGGTTGAGACAGTGGAGGGCAGCCCACGTCTCCCCCATTGTCGTCTGTGCCGCTTCCAGGTGGTGAAGCCGCATCGGCGGTGAAGCAGCAAGGGAGGCGTCAGCCTGGGGAAATGGGACCGGTTGGCATGCGAGCGGCCACGCAGCTGAAGGAGAGGCAGAAACCCTGAGCGTGGCGCTGTGGACCAGTGGTGGTCGCGTCAGTGGAGACTGGCACCTGCTGTGGCGGGGGGACCCCCTGTAGATTGGAGCGGCGGAGGACACCCACAGCAGGGTAGAGTGGCATGGAGGGGCCCGCCTGAGGCGGTGAAGAGGCCTCGAGTGGCCCTACTTGGAAGGCCCACCTGGGTGCCATGACTTCTCCCCCGCATCACCTGACACAAGCGAGGTGAGTGGCCGAGTGGCTGGGAAGTGCCTGTTGAAGGTGGAGTGGCAGTATTGAGTTCCTGGGGCGCTACAAAGGCGAGGCATCTGATGACCCGGGGTGAGCAGCACAGCAGAGGAGGCCGACAGAGGCTTGAAGTTGGGAGAGTGGAGCACTGAGTGAAGACCGCGGAGTTTGGGTACAGTTGCCTACAGAGACCTGCGTGGCCTCAGACAGCACTAGGGAATAGACCTCATGGGCCACGGGGAGTTGCAGATCTGGTCACCGGTGAGGGCCCGGGGCCCAGAGGGGTGCGGTGGGGTAGGAGCTTCAGCGACTGCTGACAAAGCGGAGTAGAGAGCCCATTTAGACTTACTTGTGGGCAACGGAGGAGCGGTTTGAGACCCTGTGAGCTGTGTGTCCGCTCACCTGCCCTCCACACATTGCCTCCCTCTCCGTCTTGCTTCTTCGTCCCCTCCCCTGCCTGGATTGGCCCTCTGGGATCCTCACCGGCTGTCCATATTTGGACAGAGGGACTGGGAGCAGCGCAATGGGCAAGGACAAAGGCCCCCCCAACCTTGGGAAAAATCGACAAATTCACCCGGCCAGCCGCGGACAGAAAAGAGTGCAGCGGTGAAGGGCCGCAACCGGGTGAGACACAGCTAGATTCTGTTGCATCTATTTTGCAGGCCATCCACAAATCTCAGTCGTTACTGGAGGGGAAGATTGGAGAACTCAATGTAGACTTGTCCCTCCTCCGCCAGGACTTACACAACACAATAGAGAGGGTTTGGGAGGTGCAAGAGAGACTGTCAGTGGTAGAGGACAAAACAAAGACCTTCCATACTACCTTGGCTTCCCTGCAGGGTTGAGTAGGCCTTCTGGAGGCCAGGGTGTAGGACACAGTGGATGCGGAGAGCGGGTTTAGGCAGAACAATATCCTGATTGCGGACGTTCCGGAGGGTACTGAGGGTCCCAGGCCCACCATTTTCATCGCTGACTGGATCTACTCCTGGGTACCCAAGGGGGCTTTGTCCACTTGCTCTGTTGTGGAGCGGGCGCACCAGTCCCATGTGGCCAAGCTGCCTCCTGGAGCCCCCCCGAGGGTGTTAATAGCAAGGCCCTCAATTTTGTGGACAGAAATGTGATTCTAAGGTAGGCATGAATTCATGGACAGCTGCAGTGTGAAGAAGCCAGGGTTATGCTTTTCCCAGACTACACTTTGTAGGTACAGCAGCAGCATTGCACATTCCAAGCTATTAAGGAGAAACTTTGGGCAATGCAAGTACAGTACATTTTACAATTTCCAGCGCACTTAAAGGTCATTCGCAATGGCTGGACTTTGTTCGTTGATATGCCGGAGAGCGCCTGGGCCTGGGTGGAGGAGCGCCCAGTCCTCCGGTCTTGGGGTTTGGGCTTGCCCGCTATTCCAAACACTGACTCCACCACCCCGGTGCGGAGGCAGCTGCCTTGCCACACCAGGAGGAAAAGAAGAGACACAAATCAGAGGAGGTGATGCCATTCTGCCCGAAGCAGTTGAGATCAAGGTCCACGGAGGGCTCTCCTGGGTGCGGGCGGGGGAGGAGGAAGGAGAACAGTGAGGGGCTTTATTGGCTGACACAACGTGTGGACTTATAGCAATTGTGGATGTCAGGGTAGCCTACCTCTCTGTTTTTTTGCTTTCTTTTTTTCTGTGGGAGAGAGGTTGTGGTTGTTTTAACAGTTGGACGACAGATGCTTCATGGGGGAAGTGTAGGTTGGGGGGTGGGGGGTGATGCAGGGCTCCTGCTAGTTGCAGGGCCCAATATGGATTGTTGTGCGAGTTTGTAGCAGAGTTATGTGCTTTCATGTGTTCGAGGTGCAGGCCCCCCTTCTGGTCC
The DNA here is from genome assembly GCA_963921515.1 of Calotriton arnoldi. Lineage (NCBI taxonomy): Eukaryota > Metazoa > Chordata > Amphibia > Caudata > Salamandridae > Calotriton > Calotriton arnoldi. The sequence goes on along the minus strand of CAWUFW010027533.1, from coordinate 5,929 downwards.
TCCATTGACTTATCAGTATTTTAGGTTGCAATGGGTATGGACAGACTTAGGTTCCACGGAGGAGCACACCATAGTCACCTTGGAACGTGAATGGCCTAAACGATAAGATAAAATGTGGGGCAGTCCTGGCTTCCGCCTGGCGGTTCTTTTAGTTCAAGAAGCGCACCTTCTGGGTACCAATTGTTCTATTCTATGATGTCATGGGTATTCCAGAGTTTACCACTTGGGCTATAAAAAGGGGTCTATGGGGTGGACATACTACTCTGAATGACATTCCCGCTTGTAGTGCAGGTGGCGAACTCCGAACCCTTTAGGACAATTTGTGATCCTGTGAAGTACACATGACAGTGTGGCATGGACGCTGGGGAGTGTCTATGCTCAGCTGTAGCTGCTAGAGCGGACGAATAAGGCTGTGGCCCAACACTTGATGGAGGCTGCACCTGGGTTCACATTACTTTGGGGGACTTCAACGCAGTCATGGATCCGGTAGAAGATACCACGTCCACCCCGAGGGTGGTGCGTACTGCACACCTTCGCTCCTGGGCTGAGGTGCTAGGTTTGGTAGATGTCTGGCGGCTGCACCACCGTTCAGAATGGCAGTACACATACTATTCCACCCCACTGTACGTCCTCCTACCTAGATTACTTCCTGTTGCCACCTTCAGATGTTAGTTGTGTTATAATGACATAGAAAATAAAGAAGGCCCACTCATGTCAATGCAGGTATCTGCAGAAAGACTTGTACAGATGTACATGTTGAAGGAAAAATACAGGCCTAAGCTGTCTAATAGCAGAATAGAAAGCACAAATGACGTGGAGGGAGGGAAGTAGACACAAGCTTAGTAGAATAAAGAAATATAATTAGATACAGCAGTAATGGAAAGTCACAGACCCGCATTCCAAGAACACGTCTCTGAGAAAATATACAGATAAAGCAGCACAGAGGCACAGGATAAGTGGGAGGTTAGGCCTTGCAGAGCAGCAGACCTGTAGGGAGTAAAGCATTGTTAGGTTTCAAAGCACGAGACAAGCTAAGGACACCGGTAGTACATCAGTGGTTTGAAAATTTAACAAATACCATGTGCACGAGTCGCATTCCATAAACGTGTGATTAGATGTTTTTGCAGAGAGTGTTACCATTTGATATAATGTTGTGCTTGAGTAAACGCTTGATTAAATATGCAAATGTATGATGTATTTGCGGTTACAAAGGTATAAAAAAATTGTTAGGTATATTTTAAGTTGAAGCTCAGATTACAGTTCCATGGAGCTGGCTGACCTTCCGCGCTCTTTTTGTAAACTCTATGCTATATTGCCAACAGAAGCCGTTTTGTCTTTCTTTCATCCGGCAAAACATGGGGGAGCAGCCAGGAGTTCATCTCGACTTTCCCAGCCTGCACCCAAGGGTGATGCTGCCTGCCCTCGATTTGAATAGGTACTGCGCAAATATATCAGGTAAGCAGACACTGAGTGTTATACTAAAGTTGCATATTCAAAGACGGGTAGGTACGGTCCCAGGTTGCCGTCAAAGTGGGGGGGGAGAGGAATCAAACTAAATTAAAATTTTAAATTGCATGATTTTTTGGCAATCATAGCATAGAAATGCATGCATGGGGTTTTTCTTTATTCTTTTGTCAGGATGCAATGATATGTTTAGAGAAATGAAATGTGGTGATTCCCGGTACATGCCGGAAGACTAGCTAGTGTGAATTCACCTTTTAAATAGAAGGGAAGAATAGCATGCAGTAGTGCGTTACCCAGGAGAAAGCTCCAGGAAGAGACACTCCTTTGAGCAGTGATCTAACAGGTAGAAGTGTATTACCCAGAGGGAAACGCCTGGAAGGGACATTCCTTCGGGAGTGCCCACAGATATCCCAGTTAGATCCGGAGGGCTAGTGTAGGAATAGTGAGACAGGACTGGATAACAAGTGTGTGAAGTCTGATGTGATAAAGAAACGGTCATTTGATCGGCGCCGTCAGGCCTTACTTTGAATAAGTCAGACACCCGGCTCACAAACCCAGATTTAAAAGGTGTCTTTAAGGAAGAGTGACCGAGGCTGAGCCATCAGTTGGAAAGTCTGGCGGTTAGGCAACAGGTCAGCGAATTGCTGGTGTCAATTGACTTTGCCCTGAGCACGGCAGGACCCTTGGTTGCGCATCCAAAAAGCGCACTGGTTGCAAGTAGATATCCCTCCATGAATAAGGACGACGACATAAAGAGTTCAGTAGTGCACAATCACAAGGGGCAAATCATAGAGAAGTGGCAGGCAATCTGGTATAAGTGAGGAAGAAAGGCCGCAAGATCTTTCCGATATTTTTGGTATTTTGATATAAAGCCCTAAGGTGTCCTAAAAGTGGGGAAACATTATCTCAGATAAAAACATAGGGAATCACAATAAAACTACCCAAGACAAGCCTAAAGATCAATAACATATGCACAGAGGTAGTAGTGGTGAAGAAAAATTGCACATCCAATGAAACATCAATTTACGTGGGTATTATTGAAGAAATAACTTGTTGCTACATGAGTACCATGGTGCTACCTGATATCAAACACTCTACTACCAACGGTGTCTCCAAAAAAGTGATGAGCAACAGGCCACCACTCAACACATGAATACAAGAGATATCGCAGCACTCAGAAAAAGAATTGAGTCCAAAAAGTCACGTTCAGGAAGTGTTCAGTCCAAGTTTGTTTATTGTAAAAAATCTCCTGAAAATTGGTATATCCAACATCATGTGGTACAGCCAACACGTGTTTCGTCACATACATGACTTCTTCAAGGCTGTAAGTTATATGTGACACAGTAACAAAAGATAATAAGAGACTAGAAATCGTTCCTGTATTTACATCAATAAGAAACTAGATTTCAAGGCACGAGTTGACATGTTCGAATAAGATATAGATCCTTAATTCCAAGTTCAAGAAAAAATGAAAACACAGGGGCCGATTCACAAAGGTAATCTGAGACAAAAGTCCAACTTTATGACGTTTGGTATTCACAGAGATCATTTACAAGTCGTATCTTTACGTCCGCAGTTGGGCCGGAATCTCCGCACCCGGGCTCTACTCTCCTCTCCCAGGCCGTACTCTCCGGCTCGGGCCATACTCTCCGGCTTGGGCTGTACTCTCCGGCCTCGGCCAGATGAAGTGTAATCAATGGGCCAGAATGCAATTTTTACAAAAGGGAACATTAGGAACTTATGATAAATGATAGAGGAGGTCATGAAAATCGGTTTGGGCAGGGAAAAGGGTGTGGCCAGACACTACATCATATCCCAGAAAAGTTTGCTCCTTTGCATCATGGTACAATTTGCGCTCCCCTCAGTTTTGACTGTAGTGTTAACACTACAGTCAACACTGAGGGGAACTCAAATTGGGCACTGGGTGTACCATGATGCAAAGCAGCAAACCTTTCAGGAATACAATGTAGTGTCTGGCAAGACCCTTTTCCCTGCCCAAACTCTCCCTTTTCTCCAGGAATACAGGAGCACAACGAGCATCGAAAACGCGGGACAGGTACGTTTAAAAAAAAAAATGATTTAAACCCCCCCCCCTCGTGACTCCTCGTCCCTCCCGCGCAACCCTAAACCTTCCCCCCCCCTGCCCCCGTGAGCCATGCCGGCCGCGACTGTATGTGTGAAAGCTATCAAAAGGTGACTACCACCCGTCATCCAAAGCAAGTGCTAAGTATTATTGTTGCTCAAACAAACCTCTTCTCATGGTCAGTATAGGTCCAGATGTTTCAATAAATACTCCTATGTAAGGAGTTGGCCAAGTCCTCAGTATTGTCTCCACAAAGTAAGAAAACTCTAAGGGGGAGCAAAATACAACTATGAACAGATTTTGGATGGGATAGAAAGTACCCCTCCTTCAGTAAACCCTAGAATTTCAAATACCTGCTGAATTGGTGGCTAACTCGAACGTATTGGTGCCTTAATTTCACCAAAGTTCAAAAAGAAAGTCAGTTTTTCAGAGAATGAGGTATAAAAGTATGGAGAAAGGGAAATAGCATCATAATTAAGAGAAAGCGCAATTGGAGGGAAGGTGCAAACTTCCCAGTATTGACATCGACACTCGCTAGTATGACCTACACCTCAAATAAATAGGCAAAACCCTCACGTAGTATCAGAGTAAGCAAGCACTAGGTGCGGCATGCAAGAAATGTATAAACTGCAAAGCGTCAAATCGCTCCGAATCCCATTATTATACTAAAAAATATTGTGAAAGGTTAAGTAGCCTAATAAAAACACACACACAAAGCGTCCCTAGTGATTAATATTGTACCGGAACCGTACCGGATGGATCCTAAACAAAAAAAAACAAAAAAAAAAAGGGTTGTGAGACGATATGGTGAAAAAACGCGGTGTCCCCTGGTGTTGGTAAACCGAAAAAATAGCGAATATAGGGCAAAAATCTCCTACCTGTAAATACGGGAGCTATGATAAGCTGCTAAAAAACAGTATGCCATGAGTCATCCACTAAAAATCTGTTTACGTGTGACAATATTTAATCCGTACAACCATGCCCGTAACTTACCCGAGTCCGTACGAAGTCAGCAGCAAACGGTAGCGTCCTGTGTCTGAAGCCCAAAAAGTGTGTGCATTGCGCTAATAAAAGGAGAGCTGCATGCTCATAGTTACGGCAACGCTATTGAAAAGAGACTATCAGAGTCGTAATAGAGTGAAATGAAAAGAGAAACAGCCCAGCAATCTTAGAACATCGGATCTTCGTCGGGATAAAAGAATATTAGTTAGATGTTAGTGAGAAAGAAGTGGAAAGCCAACACCCACTATAGAAAAACCCTTATTATTTTGGGTGTATTATTTCCAATATAAAAAGACAGTAATTTGAACTGTTAAATCCTTGTTGGATCCCAAATATGTATATATTATACCATTATAACTAGTAAGATACATCCTGCGTCTGTATAATGAAAGTAGACATTAATGTCCTCAGTAGGTTATACATCTGATTGCAGTGAAATTGTGATACATTACAGCATGGTATCAAAAACGCTATGATGGTGTTAAGCTTGTACAAAGTTACAACAAAAAGATGAATACAGTAAAAATGTGAAAAGCATAAAACAAACGTGTCTCCAGTGTGAGTCACCAGACCACCCGAGGCGGGCGCATTAAACCTGTCACTGCTCTTTGCCATTGGACATTAAGCTTGTCCTAGTTCATTGTGACATATTACATTGCATTCAGAAAGATGACAGTTGTTAAGGAATACAGCGGCATAAAAGAAATTATCATAGTTGACATATATCAGTGAATAGTAAACAACATAGTGTAGTAACAGTTTTTATATGTAAAATCCTACTATATGTCCGATGTGATAGTTGGTTGATTTCAGTCTGTAAGGAAAACATGAAATTCCCTATCAATATTCAGCCCTTGCTCCACTGCATGTAGTCTCAGTATCCACTTTGTCTGAACCTTTCTAAGGGCAAGTGTTCTGTCCCCTCTTCTAGGGTGGACCTCAACGTGTGTGATGCTAAGAATGTAATATCAATTTTGTCAAAACCAAAGTGTGCCGAGTTGTAATGTAAAGCCAAAGGGTATTTAGAATGATTGTTCTTGATAGCTCTGATATGTTCTTGGATCCGTTCTTTCATTGGGCGAATAGTGCTGCCTATATAGATCTTGCCACAGTGGCACTGGATGCACTATACCACAAACCGTGTGTTACAATTAATGAATTGCTCCATGCAGTAGTGTCTGGATGTATTGTACTGAAATTCAGTTTTTTTCATCGAGTGCAAACTGGCATACATTGCACTTAGTACATTTAAAAAAACCTTTGTCTTGATAGGTAACCAGCTGTGCCTATCAACATGCGTTTGGTGATGTAGAAAGCTCAGACATAACATACTTCTTTTTTATTTTATTTTTTTATTTTTTTTATTTTTCAAAAACCTTT
>CAWUFW010027532.1:0-26226 GCA_963921515.1 Calotriton arnoldi | reverse complement strand
AGGGCGGAATGGTTTTCCGACCGCCATCGTAATCGGCCCCTAAGTATCTAAGCAGGCCCTAGTTCTCACCGTGGCTTTTAAAAAACTAACAATACAAAATATACAATCAGCCTTCAGCAATTGGAGGTACATAAGAGCTGGGCGAACCTGATTAAAATTCATCCTTTTTAAAATTGGGATTAAAAAGTGCCTTCGAGGAACTGCATAAAATTTACAAAAAAACACACAATGTAACAGATCCTGTGGAGACTGTTCGTCGCAGCCACAGGGAGCTAGTAGTTGACCTCTGCTGCGCCCACTTGGTCTAGCAAGCAAGAGGTGAAAAAGATCCATGCGGAACCTGGTCAATAAAAACCTCTCGTGAGTGGATAAAGACCCCAGGAGATACGGCTCTGTAGCTGGAGATGTTTTAAGCATTAAAAAGCTGCGAACACTTGGTTTCCGTAATTTCCGCTCGTCCCTTTCCAGTTTCCTCAACTCCTAAACGATTCCCCCACTATCTCCACATCCTTTTTTACAATCGCCTCGGGATTGAGATATAAATCAGGGCGCCCTATCGCTTCGAAACTGGTTTTAATATATCTAAGCCATGGTATTCACAAGGAATTATCAAGGGACATACACTCTTTCAAGATCAAAAGCGTAAGGGATAGTTCTTTGTTCATCCAACACTTTAGCCAGAACACAAGGGGGCGCAGTGCCAAAATATCACTTAAATACGGCACCCCCAACTCCTCGTGAACCGCCAAAGTAGACAAACCACACAGTACACATAACAGGCGCTTTAAAAAGGTATTCTCCACCACCTGTAATGGATCTACCGAGATGTGCCCCCAGATTTCACTGCCATAGCAGGCTATGGCCACACTTTTTGCTTGGTAGACTTTCAGTATGGCTGCAATAGGTCTTTTGCCTAACCTAGAAGCAAAATTAAAAATAGCAGCATTCGCCCTAGCTAGGTCCCCCTTTTTCCTCTGGATTAGTGGCCCCCATTTAATTTTGTCATCCAGTAGAAGTCCCAAATAAGAAAAAACATCGGTACGAGGCACTTTAACACGGCCTACCCTGAGTTGTAAACTTCTTTTCAAACGAGCCCCCACCTGCATAACATAAGATTTTGAGTTATTAAATGATAGATCACGTTCCGCCATAAAATTTAAGAAGGCATCTAACAAAGTTTGCAGGCCTCTCGCAGTCCTCGATAAAAGCACGGCGTCGTCCGCATATAAAAGGACTGGCAGACCACGTCGCCCCACATATGGATAATCTACCCCCGTGGCTAATAAAACTCTATCTAAGTCATTGATATAAAGATTAAACAAAAATGGGGCCAAAATGCAGCATTGCCAAACGCCCCTCTTTATATCAAAGTTCCGAGAAACACGGAGGTCCTGTGAGTATCTGACATTGGCCTTAGTTGCCCTATGCAAATCCTCAAGAAAATTGACAATGTTACTGTCTATCCCCATGCCCCTCATGGACTGCCACAGCTTGGCCCTGTTTACACAATCAAATGCGGACGATAAGTCCATGAAGGCCAGGTACACGACACCTGGGCGAGCCACTGTGTATTTATTTAAAAGCATGGTTAAGTTTAAACATTGAGCCACAGTTGACCGCCCAGAGCGAAATCCAAACTGGACATCAGAGAATATGTTATGCTCCTCCTCCCAGGTGGACAATCTCTCTAATAGAACACGACCCACAACCTTGACCACTGAGTCAAGAAGAGAGATCGGCCTATAGCAATAAGTGCTATTGCGGTCACCCTTCTTGAAAACGGGTACTATAGTTGAGGTGGACCAGGACTCAGGGCAACCGTTTGTGGCAGCTGCGTTAAATACTCCCACAAGAACCGGTGCCCAAAAAACTGGATTCGACTTGAAGAGGTCCGGAGGTATGCCGTCTGGGCCTGGAGCTTTGTTGCAGGTTAGCCCTTTAATACCGACCTCAACCTCGCCCTGCTCGAAAATCACTACGGGGGCATCCATCTCGCGACCTGTATGACAGGTTTGCTCCGAATTACTTTCAAATATAGATTTGAAATGGAGCACCCATTCCTCCTCAGTAATATTCGATTCAAGTCCACCCCCTACATCCTGCTCAAAAAGTGGTCTGTTAACAATGCTCCAGACCTGGAACTATTCCTAAGGGTACTCGATTCAATCAGCTCTCTCCATGCCTCATCCTTCAAGATACCCTTCCGCTTGGCCAGTGTTGTTTTGTACTCCTTACGGCAAACTTTGACCAGGGAAAGATCTCTCGGGTTGACTTTCAAGGCTTCCCTCAACTTTCTCGCTGCCCTTGAGCATGCTTGATCAAACCATCTAGGAATGAGATTTTCCTTTTTGCCAGCCGGAGCACTTAAAAGATCACCTATTTTAATAGAGATATCATTATAAGCCCTGAAAACCTCACCAGGTAAAGTACCTGGCGAGGTACACTAGCGCTAGTTCGGAGGCACAAGATTCTCTTACTTTACAATAAAAGTCATCTGGGGAGATCTGAGACCATTTGAGCCGTCGTTTACCATCTGTTGATCTTAGCATACCCTTGTTTGCCACACCTCTATTTCTAGATAAAAGGGAGCCAAGCAATTGGACACAAAGCGGATTATGGTCACTATAAGCACTATCTAAAATAGTGAAACCACAAAATAAAACTTGTAAAGAAGAGGAAATTAAAATATAATCTATAAAAGAGCCTTTACCTTTGCCTTTAAAAGTGGGAACGGGAGCTGTGTTTTGCAAATCAGGTACGGGCATCAGGGACATCAGGTCAAATTCATTTAATAAATTATTTAATGACTCCCACTTATTTAGTCAAAATGTACACACCTGCATCGACACATATGAAAAAATATTTTTAAATTACTGACTGCGTCCCGCGCAAGTCCCCACTTTTGGAAACACTGCCGCTGGGCCAGTGGTGATATCCAAATACGGCAGGCGTGAGGCCCTCAAATCGACGGAATACTTAGGACCGCCGCTATGGTGGGATGGCTAGAAGACTGCCAAGATTGTAATCAGGTCCAAAGTCAGCATTATATTTGTGTGTACCTGTAGTTTTTAGGATGTCTTATTATTATTTATTGTTTAAGAATGTTTTATGGACAATTGTCCAATAAACTTATTTTGTCTTTCTACTACTGACATGCATGTGTGGCATATACACACCACACACTTTTGCCATGGTACCTTTCTCCAGACACATAGCACACAATGCTGTTCTGAAGTAGTTTACTCATGGCGGATCAGCAAAACTGGTATCCCAGAAGCAATGCCCTATCAAAGCTTTATCAAGTGGTGTGTACACACCCAATGACTGATCCTAAGAGAGAAAACGTCTTACTCTTGTTAAATTGTACACTCAAACAATGTTCATTTCCTGTCAAATTCTCTCCCATACCTGGAGCATATGTTCGGTGTACTTTGTCTTCCACAGAAGTGTCTGGTCAGCCTCAGGTACAGGCATTAGCACTTTTGAAACAAAGTCAAGCCTGACCTGGAAGCAAGCAGGGGCTGATTGGCCTTGAGATGGAGAAAGCTCGCCAAGCACACCCCACCTTGCTCCTCTGGTGACAGGTTCCCCCCCAGAGGCACCTAGTGTAGTGAGCACTGAACAGGGTGGATGATACAAAAAGGAAGTCCTCTTTAAAGTATGCTGCAACTTGTGTCTTTTTGCGCATCTTTATTCCCAGTAACAAACCAGAAACAAACATTGGGTGAGCAAATAGGTTTTGTCTCTGACACTGATGTCAAACCTAGTGGATTTGCCATTGCTTTTTGGAATGTGTTTGTTATTAACAAAATCAGTTTCAAGATGGTCACCATGAGTGTGCATGCAGGAGACCATCATGGAATGGTATGAAATCCACGCCAAGATGGCTATTGTGGGATCGGTGGGTGGAGCATGCAGCAAGGATGCTGCAGTGCTAGGGGCAACTTATTTTTTGATAATAAAGCTGGGAGAGGGAATTTAAGGAAGAGGGTGTTGAGTCAACAGAACAAGATTTGACACAAAATAGGCCCTCCTGCACTGCAATGCATGATGTCAGCAGTGGAAGGATACATGGCATCAAGTCAGAACCTTAGAGAGAACAAAGTGCTCCTGAGAAGGACACACACACAAATAGGAAGTAAAGACATTCAGTCAGTAGCAGGGAAGTAAGACAGACAAGAAAGTCATCCAATTATGAGTAAATGGCTGACCCAAAGCTCACAGTTTCTAATGTATTCTAAAAAATAGTTATTTGACAACACACACTAAAAATGTCTGTAGGAAAGACCAAAACATGATCACTGTCCTTCCATCCATTTACCTTGATTGCCATTTCAGTCAGAATATATATATATATATATATATATATATATATATATATATATATATATATATATATATATATATTATCTACTGGCGGTCGCCAGTAGATAGTTATAGTTACAACCTATTATCCATAGGAAATCCACGACATTCTATTTGAAATAACTCTCTTGCCGGTTGACGTATCTTCGCAAAATTTTCAAACTTTGTGGCCCGCTCCGGTCCGCTCCTACCCTGAAAGTCTCGGGGGATTCGTCAAGCGGGGGCCGAGAAAAAGGGGGTCCCAAAACGCGTTTTCCCCATGCAATTTTCCATAGGAAACTTTAGACACGGCTACAGCCCGAACTGCTGAACGGAATTACACCAAATTTGGCAAAGAGGTAGTTCTTGGTTCAGAAAGAACCCTTTTTGTTAAATGGTGTAAATCCGTTCAGTAGTTGCTGAGAAAATCAAAAGTAAAAAGATAGTGATATCTATGGCCGAGTAGGGTCCGCGTGCCCTCCCGATCCACGAGCTGCATGTTAATTGGCTGTCAGCTGGCTGTCAACATTCCGATTCAGGAAATGTTGGCAGCCATTTTGTCCCTCGGTAGAACCGAGGGACAGAAACAAGTGCGCAAAGCGCACAAAGGGGGCAGGGTAGAAACACCCTGACCGCCTAGGTTTGCTCAGGGGGTCCCACAAGGACCCCCGGGACACTGTAGTTTGCTATGGCAGGACGGGAGCCTCGCGGCTCCCGTCCTGCCATAGCAAACTGCTTTGGATATTGGAAGAGAGAGCAGGGAAACCTGTCTCTCTTCCAATATCCAAGCCGACTGCTTTCCACATGGGGAGCTGCATCTTAGCAGCTCCCCATGTGTAAAGCAATGCCGGCTCCCAAGGGACGCGGGAGCCGGCGGGACTGTGGGGGCTTGGGGACCCCCACAGTCCCCAACTGAGAGGGCCCGCCCGGGGATGGGGTCCCCGGGGCAAGTAGTGGCTCGGGAGGGAGCCACGCGGCCCCCTCCCCAAAGTTTAAAAAATTTAAAAAAAAAAAAAAAAAAGGGTATGGCCGGCCCCGGGGGATGGGGTCCCCGGGGCCTTAAATGGCCAGAGGAGGAGGGCCACGCAGCCCCCTCCAAAGAATAAAAATAAAAATAGAGGCCATGCCCCGGGGGATGGGGTCCCCGGGGCCAATACAGGCCCAGGAAGGGGGCCACGCGGCCCCCTTCCCGTTTTTTTTTAAATTTTTAATTAAAAAAAGGGGTAAGGCCCTGGGGGATGGGGTCCCCAGGGCCCAAAAACAGGAAAAAGTAAGGGGGGCCACACAGCCCCCCTTCAGGGGACAAAAAAAAAAAAACGATCGGGCCCGCAGGCCCCGCCCCCTTCCTTCACCACTCTGCAAACGCGCCCCCTGGCGCGTTTGCAGAGGGGGGCAATTCCCCTTGAATACTGGGGGTCCCTGGGAGCCAACTAGCCCACCAGGAACCTCCAGTATGTGCTCAGGGGCTGCGTTGCAGAGAGGTGTACAGAGGCCACGCCCCTTTTACACCTCTCTGCAACGCAGCTCTGTGGCGCTTTTTGGATATACCTGTTGGGCTAGTTGGCCCCCAGGGACCCTCAGGATTCAAGCGGAGTTAATCCCCCAACTTAAAGCGCCGCCACGGGCGCGTTTGCACAGTGGTGAAGGGAGGGGGCGGGGCTTCAGGTGACATCTGTGCAAACGCGCCCTGTGGCGCGTTTTAGGTTGGGGATTAAATCCCTTCAATCCTGAGGGTCCCTGGGGGCCAACTAGCCCAACAGGTACATCCAGAAAGCGCCACAGAGCTGCGTTGCAGAGAGGTGTAAAAGGGGTGTGGCCTCTCTACACGTCTCTGCAACGCAGCCCCTGGCGCATATTGGAGGTTCCTGGTGGGCTGGTTGGCCCTAGGGACCCTCAGGATTCAAGGGGACTTAATCCCCCAACTTAAAACGCGCCACGGGGCGCGTTTGCACAGATGTCACCTCAGGCCCCACCCCTCCCTTCACCATTGTGCAAATATTCTTCTAAAATCATCCGAAATACGAATTCCGATTTACTCACCTGTTATCAGGAGAGACCTCAGTGCTGCATCTTTCAGCCCAGTACTAATCCTGAAAAGTAATTTTAACCGTACTTACCAGTAACTTGAATTTCCTTCCATAGGATATCATTGCCTGCTTTTTGCTGAAAAAGTTTCTAAGTGTTGATTTTTGAAACATACAAATATTCCTCTAAAATCAGCCGAAATCCGAATTCTGATTTACTCAGCTGTTATCAGGAGAGACCTCAGTGCTGCATCTTTCAGCCCAGTACTGGTCCTGAAAAGTAATTTTAACCGTACTTACCGGTAACTTGAATTTCCTTCATAGGCTAACATTGACTGGTTTCACTTGGAAATTCTTCTAAGTGTGGAGTTTTGGAACTTTAAAATATTCCTCTAAAATCAGCCGAAATACGAATTCCGATTTACTCACCTGTTATCAGGAGAGACCTCAGTGCTGCATCTTTCAGCCCAGTACTGATCCTCAAAAGTAATTTTAACCGTACTTACCAGTAACTTGAATTTCCTTCCATAGGATATCATTGCCTGCTTTTTGCTGAAAAAGTTTCTAAGTGTTGATTTTTGAAACATACAAATATTCCTCTAAAATCAGCCGAAATCCGAATTCTGATTTACTCACCTGTTATCAGGAGAGACCTCAGTGCTGCATCTTTCAGCCCAGTACTGGTCCTGAAAAGTAATTTTAACCGTACTTACCAGTAACTTGAATTTCCTTCCATAGGCTAACATTGACTGGTTTCACTTGGAAATTCTTCTAAGTGTGGAGTTTTGGAACTTTATAATATTCCTCTAAAATCAACCAAAGTACGAATTCCAATTTACTCACCTGTTATCAGGAGAGAACCCAGTGCTGCATCTTTTAGCCCAGCACTGACCCTGAAAAGTTATTTTAACCGTACTTACCAGTAACTTATATTTTCTTCCATAGGAATCCATTGTCTGGTTTTTAGCAGAAAAGTTTCAAAGTGTCGATTTTCACAAACTACAAATATTCCTAAAAATCGCCTGTATGACTTAAACGCATTCTTTCAACTGTTTACAGGAGATGCACCAGTGCTGGATCCAGGATCCAACACTGAGTAAGAAAAAGTAACGATAACAGTTTTACCTTCTAAGTGAATTTCCTTCCATAGGATAACATTGGTGATTCTATGAGAAAAAGTTTCTAAGTGTCAACTTTTAAAGTACAATAATATTCCTTAAAAATCACGACTGTAACCAAAACGCTTTTACTCAACTGTTTACAGGAGATGTCCCAGGACTGAATCTAGGATCCAGTCCTGTGGTTAGAAAAAGTAATCCATAAAGTAACTAATTGCATTTAACTAGAAATTCACATTGAGCTGAATGTTGCATTGTGTTTGAAAATGTGTTGCCCATTGCAACAACTGTAACTACTGTACTTAAAAGTCTATTGCCTATGTGCAAAGTATTTAAACTAAAGTAATTCATTCTGAGAAAGTATTTTTTGTAATGTAATGTATAATGTAATTACAATGTAATTTAAAAATAAAATATGTAAAAAAAAATTGTTTCTAAAAATGTAGTAAATCAGTATGAAAAAAATTTATATAACAATTAATACATTTAAAAATTGTCATTTACAAAACCTTTGAAATTCACTGAAAAAACCGTAGGTTTCAGACATGTTATAGTTACAAATTAGCATTTAAAAACCTTTGAAATTCACTGAAAAACCATAGGTTTTAGGGACAGTTATAGTTAGTTGGACATTGCACTCGTACAAAACCCGTGAAATTCCCCCGTTATAGTTAGTCCAGCTAACTATAACTCGCGCCCCGCAATGCACTGCTGATGACGTCACATATTACATCACTCATGACATGGTCAGTGACATCACTGATGACATCACTGATGACATCTCAAATGACATCACTGATGACATCACTGATGACATCATCCATGTGATAATTTCATGCATCTTCTCACACCCTAATATAACCTTTGATACACCCACTCTAAATTACAGACTGCCATTCGCAAAACCATAGACACTCCAACACCAATAACTACATACCCACTCACTGATTCTTAGGTCTACACACACACATCCACTCACTCACCCGTACAGTCACTCATACTTATGGTCACTCAGTACAGGACTATCATACTCCTATATAGACACTCAAACACCGCCACTCATCCATAGAGGTACTCACACACCTAGTCAGTCATGCAAATAATTAAACACACTACCATTTACTCACCTATACAGTTATACACACACCAGCTCACTTACTCATACAAATACTAGCACATTCTTACGCTCTTATACAATCACTGATACAAGCACACACTCATCCATACAGCCACTATCACAATCACTCACTCTCGCTTATAGCTATTTATATACTCCAACACACATATATACTGCCTTTCACATATGTAGTTACTCACACATGTACCACTGGGACATACATTCACTCACTAACACACTCTTACACACACTTACCCACCCATACAGTCTATCACAGATGCACTCTTGAAACCATCCACCCAGTGAATCACCCACTTACACATCTATGCACAGAGTCGCACACACCCCTCCCACACAAACACTCAGGCACCCATACAGATACTCACACAAGCATTCAATAACTCATATAGACACTCATGGAGCTATTCACAAACACATGCATCCACTTACACAGCAACAGACAGACGGATACAGACATTCACCCAGTTTAGTCACTAACCCATGCATTCAGTAAGATACGTTAAATCACTCACTTATACAGTCAGTCATGCACCTACTAAATCATCCATACAGACACTTACACACCCACTCATTCTTCAATACGTCTTTTCCTATATATATTAAAAATATTTAAACTTTACAGAAACACACAGTCACTGGATGATGTCATCAGTGATGTCATTTGAGATGTCATCAGTGATGTCATCAGTGATGTCACTGACCATGTCATGAGTGATGTAATATGTGACGTCATCAGCAGTGCATTGCGGGCGCGAGTTATAGTTAGCTGGACTAACTATAACGGGGGAATTTCACGGGTTTTGTACGAGTGCAATGTCCAACTAACTATAACTGTCCCTAAAACCTATGGTTTTTTCAGTGAATTTATATATATATATATATATATATATATATATATATATATATATATATATATATATATATATATGTAACCAAAAACGTCAAATGGAGTTTGTAACTCACCTGCAGCTGTGTGCGGCCTCAAGCTTCTGGGCGTTTTTGGTTACATATATATATATATATTCACTGAAAAACCACAGGTTTCAGGGACGTTATAGTTAGTTGGACATTTCACTCATACAAAACCAGAGAAATTCGGCTGTTATGGTTAGTTGAGCTAACTATAACTCGATCCCCCGCAATGCACTGCTGATTATGTCACATATTACATCATTCATGACATGGTCACAAGAATAGACCAACACAGGCATGCCGAGGAGACCGACCACAGGGCAGATATATCACAGAAGCACACAACGGACGGGGAGGAAAAAAAATAACACTCCCCCATGTCGGCCACATGCAAGTTAATTGGAAGGAGTCACACATCACTGACCTTGAACTGTCTGAGAAGCATGTGGGATGAGGGCCCATGTCCTCCGCACAAGCCAACAGAACACAAGTCCTGTCTCCCACGACTACACAGAGCTCACAGCAACCTCGGAGCGTGCACATTGCAGACTGCACACACAGCCGGAGCACGCCACCACAACGCACCGCTGCGAAATGGCAACCGCAACACACCTACCCAACTACGCCGGACAGCTCAAGCTGTACAAAACCAACCTGATACATATATTGGGATGCGATCTCCTGTCCCTGCTGAACGTAAGTTACCGACTGACTTACCGCATCACATTGTTCAGCTGCGTCATGCCCGTCTTCTACTGTCGGAGGTGTCCCTACCAGCATCCCGTGGAGATATGCCTCTCCAACCCGGCATGTCTAAAGGCGGACCTGCTACCACTACTCCTCCCTCTGGACGCACACGACAGGGCCTGCTCTGCCTATGGGGGCATGGCGTATGTGGCCAACATCGCACCCGCACTGAAATGGGACCACTGTGCCTCCACACGACGGATCATCGAGAACAGCTACATCGAATGTCACCCAGCATGCCCCATCATGGTCCTCCAAGGGACAACTTACGAACAACACCTTGACAGCCACCATCCGCTACATTGGCTGGCAAACATGTACACCACCAATGACATGGAAGCCCTGCTGGACGGCATCGCATACCTGACAACCTGTAAATTCGTCGGACCACAACGCAGGTTCCCCGATTGACCTATGATGTCCAACCCCGCACCCATGCTTAGCTTCCGCACGGACTGGCCAGTCACCACCACAACAGCCATACCAAACGACCGGCAACTGTAACCACACCATCAACGACATCGCCATGACATCGGATATGACCGGGACATGCACACTGTTCCCCATCACATCCAGGAACACCGCATGCATCGTGGGAGGCAGTGGCATGGGGTCTGTGTATCGCACCCACATGGACGGAACTGCACGAACAACCAGGACACAACATGGATCCAGCGCCCATGGACACACACACCGCTCAGTGGACATGAATAGGTCGCCTGGAGTCTGTGGGTGCTGCACCCCTCCCACCCCCGCCCCGGGAATCCCATACCAGGACCCTTGCATGGACGACAAGTGCATACAACAACAACACGACCCCAGTGACTGTGACATGTCCAGTAACCACCACATTGCAACAACAAGTGGCACGCCGCTGCATGCTACGCAAGCACATGCCCTGATGTCATCTCACATGCACGCGTGCATGAGGAACAACCGCAGCAAACCTGTCACATGGAACTGAGATGGACTGTGCCCATGATGCCAAGCGGTCTGGTAGGCTACATGTATACCGTCTGTGTCAAAGTCCGCAGCTCCGCAGCTATACGTAAATGTACATTAGCACAGCCTTGGCCAAGCAGATGTAACTCTGAAGCCCACATCCCACATGCAACAGCCAATCACATGTAACCCCACACCCTATCCCATTTGCAATCATGCTCAGTATATCCTCAACATGTATTCCGCTGCCAGTAGTGTCCACTATACTGCATCACAGAGGACAGAAGACTCAATATAATGTTTGAAACCAAAACTGTCTCCGCTGACTCATTTCACAAGTACGAATGAGAGAGGATGAGAGTATGTGAAGTACACGGCAGTCGTGACATGACCATGTAGTCCACTGGTATTGGATGTCAACGCAAATGAGTAGCACAACTGTGGAAGACACACATGTGTCGTGTGAAGTCGTATGGACGCAGTGCTCAGGTGGGTGGGTGTGACGGGTAGATGCGCACATGCCAAGTTGGAGCACGCCGTGTTGGGAGGGGTCATGAACAGTACACCACCGCTTCCCTGGGCATTGTGAGAGGACACCTGTCAGGGGGAGTGAACACGTGTGTGCACAGCAGCCGGGCACACGTACAAAGCGGTACCAGGCGCACCTCAGCCCACCCTCTGTGGACAAGCTGGATCCTGTTATGCGCCCGCCATGCCCCTTGACAAGGCACACACAGCCCCAGTCGACCAGGTGTAACCCCAACATAGTCAATCCGCACAGGCGATACAGGGCACGGGATGGCAGTGGAGCATGGTGTGTGAGAGGTCTCCTCGCGCTCCTCCTGGTCATATCACGCAGGCAATAGAACCTCAACGTCTAGCATGGCACAAGTCAAATGGAAGTGTAGGGGGACGCACCACAGCACGAGCAGCACTGACGTCACGGGAGGTGGCTCGCACCATCCCATCCATTGCCCATTATACCAACCACGCCACATGCCATTGCGACTAAGTGCAAGCGCGTGCGCCACCACCCCGAGCCCTCCCCAGAGAGGCCAAAGAGTGAATGTGTGGGCCATCAGTCACAGACGGACGCGGCCTGGCCGCAAGGGCAGCCACAGCCACTGGGTGTCGCAGGTGGCGGATCCGGAAGGCGAAGACTGTGATGCATAGTCCATGCAGGCCGGGTCTCCATTTGGGGCACCACGCAGGTGGACGGCGTCCCGCAACACATCATACCCTGAGACAGCCCACTCGTGCAACTGGACCCACACATACACTCCTTGCCCTCTCTGGTGCGAGCTTGGGGCTGCCTGTGCAAGCGCTAGCCTCGCAGGTGCACATGCATATTGGGGGAGCGAGGGGAGGACATGAGGGCTGGGCGAAGATGACTGTATCACTGTCAGTGAGTACAAGGGATGACCCAGATGTGGAAAGGAAGAGACGTGTCCCGTGTGTACTGCAACTAGTCGCCAATCCAACTACCCCCCATGTCCGGAATGTAAGCCCGCACCTAGGCCCGCCCATCCGCCACATCAAATATACCACCAGCATGACAACCTTCCCATTCGAAACACTGACTGGGGGTGGCGACCAGTGAACAATCATGTGTAGCCTATCCACGCGTACATGTGGGCCCTCCATGATCCATGTCACCTGCGGCAAAGTCATGACATGCGCAATGAGGGAAGTGAGGAGAGCTGTCCGCCCCACGCACAGAAGGTGCATCAGCTCCACAGACCCAGCAGCGAGTCCAGCAGGGGTCACATGTGCAGGGGCAGCTGTGCCTGGTGTGAAGGCACATGCATATAGACAGCACATCGACCAATGTGTAGTCTGCCCACATCTACAGTCCATCATCATGCGGACATAGGAATTGAACACAGGGCAACACATCTTAGTGGGTGCACCCACCGTGACCAACAATGCGCAATCATCGACGCACCCGCCCTGTGCATGGCCCCCCACCCAACGGAGGCACATCCAGTGCCACCATCCCACACACACAAGCCTTCCACGGAACATGCTGTGTCCAATGGTCAGTACAGAGTCAGCGCCCATCTGGTGGATCCTGAACAGGAGACACATGCACACACATGCCAGCTCCCACTATGTACGTCTGCCACCTGGCACGTGCAATGTAACCTCTCACCTGTGACGTGTGACTGCAAGCACACAGCCGTCTTGGCATGGGGCTGTCAATGTGGACACCTGTCAATGTTTCGGGAGGTGTGATCCGTACAGTGCTGTACATAGGGTGCAGTGCTGACACCTACTACTGTCTCATATCCCCTCGTGCCACAGGTCCCACTTGTTTTGGCCGCTCAGCCTGTGCCCACATCGTCGTCGTCGTGTGCCATACTCATCCAGCCTTGGAAGCAGTTCCATGCTCAGCAGACATTCATGTTGCCGTGGCGTTGCCGCTTGACGAATATGCAGTCAGTCCCCATCAGCATGCCCCGCAAGTCATTGGGGCCTAGATCCCCATGTGCATGCACATGGCAGTGGTTTGTATCACTAGCCATTGCCATTGTTGGGAGACCTGTGTAAGTGTATTGTGGCCGTGCCGTCCCAGCTTGACAGCTGGGCTGTGGCTCATGTGCTTGCTCAGTCATGTCAGTGATGTGTATGCAAAATTGCTATGTGTTGTGTTGCTTTGACATGTGTCCACTGCCATTTTCCCTAGGCGGAGACCGAACATTGACCGCCCATACCAATTGCTGGCGGACATGGACGATACAGAGGTCATTAGGAAGTTTCGGCTGGACAGGCCAACCCTGCATCGACTGTGTGCCATGTTGGAACCCCATCTCCGTCCCCGCAGGAGTGTATCCGACAGCTGTCACCCCCACGGCTAAGGTGATGGCCGCCATGCATTTCTTCGCCACTGGGTCATTCCAGCACACAGTGGGCAGTGGAGGAGGGATGTCCCAGCCCATGTTCAGCAAGGTGCTGAGGGATGTACTGGCAGCCATGATGCTGTACCGAAACAGGTACATCCGCTTCCCCAGGGCTCGTGAATTGGCGGCAGTGAAGGGTGCATTCTATGCCCTTGGCAGAATCCCACACGTCGTTGGAGCCATTGACTGCACACATGTTGGCCTTGTTCCACCACAGGCCACTGAGCACCTGTACCGCAACAGGAAGCACACGCACTCCCTGAATGTGCAAGTGGTGTGCCTTGCGGACATGGTGATCACCCACGTGTGTGCAAAGTTCCCAGGCTCGGCCCATGACGCACACATAATGCGCTACAGCATCTTGCCACGACTGATGTCCAATCTGCAACAGGATCGTGGCTGTATTGTCGGTGAGTATGTGGAGTGGTGTGGCGTGCTGGTTGTGCGATGCTGTCCCCTGTCCAGTTGGAATAGCAACGGTTCTCTGTGTCCCTCACACCCAGGTGACTCTGCGTACCCGAATGGTGCATGGCTGCTCAGTCCATTGAGGAATCCTCGCACCCCAGCAGACGATCGCTACAATGAGGCACATGGGAGGACCAGACGTGTGGTCGAGCGTACCTTTGGCCTCCTCAAGTCCAGGTTCAGGTGCCTGGACCGCACCGGAGGTGCGCTGGCGTACTCCCCACAGAAGGTGTGCCAGATAGTGGTGGCGTGCTGCATGCTGCACAATCTGGCCATTCGGAAGCAGATCCCCCTCATCGTGGATGACGGAGATCAACCAGGGCCCCAGCCCGCAGACCAGGACAGCTCGAGTGAGGAGGACAGCGGAGAGGAGGAAGCTGGTAATGTGCGGCAGCAGCTCATCGCCCACTACTTCACTTGACGGTGAGTGTCCATGTACGACGGCTGATGTGGCTGTATCTGTGCAGGTGTGTGTGTGCTGTGTCAGGGTGGCCGTTTGTTCACTGCGTGCTGTGTGTCAACGCTCCATGGCCAGGGTAGTATGCCACTGTTGGTGGCTGTGGCATTGTGCCCTATTGCTCTGTGCGATGTGTGTACATTGCTTGTAGTTGTTGACATGTACTGTGTGATGGGTGTGTGACACACTCATTGAATGTGCTCCTGTTCTGTCTCCCACCCCTAGGTCCCTACAGATCCTCCGGTTCCATTGCCATGCCACGCATCAGGTGCCTTTCCGCCCAAGGTGGCCGTTGTATTCCGTACAAATAAAACACAGGGCACAAACAGCAGTTTGTGTAAGAGGTGCATTTATTTCACACTGTGACATGTGATTGTGTGCGAGGTGATGACAAAAGTGGTGCGTGCAGTGACAATGAGCTGTTGGTCACGGCTGCGTGATGCTCAGGGTGTACCCACTTGTTCCATGTCCATGGTCCAACAGACACATGCCATCCAGATGGCTGTGTGGAGTGGGATCGTAGTCCAAGTCAATGCAGTGGGTGGTCAAGGAAGGCTGGCTGGCTGCCTCACTTGCGTCTGGAGCGTGTGTAGTCCTCCCGGGAGATCTGTTTGTACTTCGGACGGCCCCTTCCACGTTTGGGAGGGGGGGTGTGTGGTGGCGACATGCTGGTGGGGGGTGAGGTGTGCTCACTGGCTGTGGACGCAGGGGTACTGGACACTGCTGCTCGACCCTGCGCCCCGGCAGGTGGTGGCGGTGGTGGAGCTGCTGTCCCTGGCTGTGACCTCACCACCAGCTGGCCCATGAGGTCCACAAGTTGGCCCATACGGGCGTCCATGGACCTCAGCACCCCCAGCACCTCCCGCGTGTCTGAAGCAGACCTGGCCCATTGTCCTTGGGCCTCTTCATAGGCCCCAAGGACTCTGGCCATTTGAGGCAGGGCATGGCTCCCAGGGGAGACTTGCGTTTCCCTGACCCTGCTCCTCCTACCAGTACTGCTGCCACCGGCCTGCCCACTAGCCACATTGCTCACCACGGTCCTCGCTGTGGCTCCCAGGGTGGATCCAGTCGGCCGGGCCACCACCTGCGCTGGGGCTGGTGCCAGCGAAGACGTGGTGGTGGTGGCGGCGGTGGTGGTCGGTGCAGCGATGGTGGCGGTTGCGGCAGTGGTAGTGGCCGCAATGACCGTGGGTGTGGCCGCAATGACCGTGGGTGTGGCCGCAATGACCGTGGGTGTGGCCGCAATGTCCGTGGGTGTGGCCACAACGACAGTGGCAGCAGGGGGCTGGGAATGTTCAGCAGCCCTGGATGATGGGTTGGTGGGTAGGAGGGGTCCTGGGGAGCGGCTGGGCCCTGCCACACCAGATGGGCCTGCTTGGTGGTCCGTGTCCGAAGAGGAGGACAGATCCTCCACATCCGTGTGTCCTCGTTGGGGGCTTGTAGGCTGGCTGTGCTGGCTGCTGTCTCCATCCCCAGCATCCAGCAGTTCGTCACCTGTGGAGAGAATGAGATTTGTTATTGTGTTGCACCTGGCGAAGTATGTATTTGTCGTCTGACATTAACAGTTCGTGCAATCTCGTACATGGGTTTCCCGGAGGCGTGTGTGTGGCTGTACCATTTGTAGTTGTGTGTGCTTGGCAATGGGACTGTGTGCTGTGCACATGTGGCATGGGACGGATTGGCCATGCCGATGGGTGTGTTGCTGTGCCCCTACTTATTGTGACTCTGGTGTATGCGGGCTCCTGGCCCATCCTGGGTCTGGTTTGTACTTTGCTTTTGGTGTTCAAATGGGACGCTTAGGAACGCATATGGCAACATGGGGGCCATGCCCCAGATTCGCATTTGGGAGGGAATATGCTTTTGGGGAACATGCTGTGAGCCATGGGTGCCGAACGTGACATGTGTTGTGGCAGCATGACAGTGCATGGTCTGAGGTGTGTGCATGTCTGACATGGCCTGCATATTTGCTGTCTGTTGTGATTACTGGACATGGCATTGGACGCATCGTTATGAGTGAGTGATGGTTGTGTGCCAGCCAACGTATTGCAGTTGTCCCATCTCCTTGGTGTGCGTGCTGCCCTGTGCCATGTGCATCACTGCAGTGCTCGTGGGGGGTGTGGCCCATGTTGTGTGTTGTTGCTCACAGTGTGGCGTGCGCTTCATTGACCTCTGGCACATGGTTGGTCATGGGCATGTATCTTAGCGTGACTGCTATATGTGTGGCAGCTGTGCGGATGACATGCCTTTCATGAGACTGGGGCTGACGGATGGGATGGATGGTATGTTGTATGTGCATGGTGTGTCTGTGTGTTTGATGGGTTCAGTGGTGTTCGTGTGCATTTATGTTGTTCCGCTCTGTTGCGTCTAGTGTTGTTTGTCTTACATAGGCGTAGTTGTGGGGTGTGTGGTTGACAGGCAGTAGGGGCTACATGGACAGGACTTCAATGGTGTTTCGGTTGTGTGTGATGAGTTGCACAGTGGCTGCCGTGTGGTACTATATTCAGTGTGGCTTGTGCATGCAGACGTGGCTCCTTGGGTGTTGCTGTGTCTGTGATGGGTCATGTGAGGTGTGAGTCTGTGGTTCATGTCCGTGTGCACATTGTTCACTTGTTCGTGACGGTGGGCGGTGCTGCGTGTTCGTCTGCTACGTGACATGTCCCATGTGTTGGTCGTGTTACGGTCCTCATGCCTCCAGTAATCCAGCCCTGTCCAATTTCCCACCTGCAGGTTGTTCGGGCGTGCACTGTACTGGATGCCACATGGTTCTAAGCGGGGGTGCTCCATGTTGCAGGTCTGTGGGGGTGGGGGGTGTTGTGGGTCGTGGTGGTGGCTGGACACCCACTGACACCGATTGTTGTGGATCGTGATGTCTACCTTTCGGCTGTCGGTGTGCACTGCGGTGGCTGACACGTGGCTGTGGGGTGTGGGGGATGCTCCTCCTTGCTGTGCTGTGGGACTAGGGGCCTGGTGTGTGTTGTACTTGGGCTGTCCACCCTCCCACCCACTGCACTTTGTGTTCCTGCCACTTACCTGTTACTTGTCGGTTAGTGCAGCTATGGCGGACACATGGGTGTGGTGGGTGCTCGTTGTGGCACTTCTGGCATACTCGGGGACCTGTTGGTGGTTACGTGGCTGGCTGAGTGTACACATGTCCCCACGTATCTTACAGTTGTTCGGTTTGGGCTGTGTGTGGTGGTGTCTGTTGCATGTGTGTGTGATGTGTTGTGTATTGTGTGCTGGACATGGGGGTGTTTGTCCCTGGGAGCTGTGGCATGGTGGTAGTGCATGTGAGTACATAGCGGTGTGCTGGTATACATTAGTTTGTACTTACCAGCCTCCACTCCCCTGCTAATCCGGCGAGGATCTCCGGATGTATAATGACTCGCACCTTCTCCTCCCACGCTTTGAAGGTCTTGAAGAGCGCGGGATTCCCTCCGCCAGTGACGGCTGCCAGCTCTCTGTTCTTGCTCTCCTTCTTCTTGACCAGGCACTTGACGTCATTCCACCGTTTGTTGATTTCAACTCTGTTCCTGGGCAGGGTCCCGACTGCATTGACCTGGTCTACGATCCGGTTCCACATTCTCTTTCTGGTGGCTAGTGGTGTGTGCTGGACCAGGTTCCCATAGATTTGTGGGTGCACCTTGATGATCTCGTCGACCATGACCGTCAGCTCAATGGGCGTGAACTTGGGCATTCTTTGTGGTGCCATGGTGTTTGTGGTGCTGGTGCGGTGTGTGTTGTGTAATGTGCAGGGGGTTTGTGGTGCCGGTGTTTTGGTGGTGGTGGTGGTTCTGATGTGTGCGTTTCTGTGGTGTGCTGCTGTCCTTGCTGTGTCGCTGTGTCCTCTCCTCTCCTCTCTAGTTTGCAATGTTGCAAGGGGTTGTGGTCTGTGGGAGTGCTGCTTTTGTACTTACCTATGTGGGTGTGTCCTCATGGTCTGTTGTTTTCAGGTGTGTTGTGTCTGGTGTTCTGGCCTTTGTAGTTTTTGTTTGTCCAGGGGGTGTTTTCGGGATGTGTACTGTGCTTGTGTATTTGTGCGTGCCTTGTTGTGTGGACTTGTTGGCCATGTTGTGTGCGATTGTTTTTGTCAGCGGATGGTTTCTGTGCAGGGACGTGGGCGCCATGGCTTCTGCCGTGTCGATTCTCATCAGCGTTGTTTGCGCAGGCGGGCGGTATATTTGTAGTTTTCCCGCGCTCATGGCGGTGCGATCGTAATCTCACGTGCGGTGTGTTGGCCGTGAGGGCGGGCGGTTTTGTGTTGTCGTGCGTGTTTCCGTCCGTGGCGGGCGGTTTGACTCCGACTCGGACGATGGCGGGCGGTATCTTGTGTGATTTTTCCGCCGATGGCGGTTTTCGGTTTGTGTCATCGTAATGGCGTGGTCGGTGTTCAGACGGTGTGTGCGGGCGGATTTTTGCCGCTTCCATGCCTGGCGGATTTTTTTACGCCGGGTATCGTAATGGGCCCCTAAATTATTACTTAATTAACTTTAAACCTTATACCCCTAAAAACCTAGCAACCCACACCTGAAATATAAATAAAATAAATAATTCTAACACAAACTACGTAATTGATAAACAATTACATAATTCCTTAGCAATTCATAGTTCATTAATAGTTATTACTTAATTTACTTCCTATCCTATAACCTTGCAAACCCCACCTAAAATATAACTAAAATATATAATTATTAATCAATTACAATTTTAATTATACATTATTAATTATTAATTTTTCATTATTGTTTAATTATCTCCCCACCATATACTCCTACAAACCTAGCAACCCACAACAGAAATATAACAAAAATGTATCAATATTACATAATGTGCATAATTAATATTGAATTCCATATTTAATAATGCATTATTAATTGCTAATTATTATCACTTCATTAAGTTCCTACTCTATACCACTACAAACACAGGAGCTAGCACCTACAATATATTTATAATGTATGATTATTACACAACTTGCATTATTAATAATTACATATTTAATAATTAATTATAAATTCATTTAAATTAATTATTATCTGATTACTTCACCCCATACAAATCAGCACCACAAATATAAATATTATAAATTAATATCACATACTATACATAATAAACATAAATCACATACTTACTTACAATTATTAATTAATAATTATTTATTACTTAATTAACTTCCCACCCTATCCCACTACAAACCCCAAAACAACTACAACACTTTAATTAGATATTATCAATTACATTTAAGAATTCTAAATCACTTAAAATTCCAATATTTAAAACAATCAATAACAATTATACAAACAATATTAACAAATATATTTAATATATAAACTAAAACACAATATATTTATTAAAAAACAATACTCTTTACAACTATAAAATTGAAAACGAGATTTACAACGATATTCTTAACAACGATATTACTTGTCTGAAAAAACGATAT
This sequence comes from Calotriton arnoldi, assembly GCA_963921515.1. NCBI lineage: Eukaryota > Metazoa > Chordata > Amphibia > Caudata > Salamandridae > Calotriton > Calotriton arnoldi. The sequence goes on along the minus strand of CAWUFW010027532.1, from coordinate 5,739 downwards.
TCTTGATAACTATATTTCTGCATCACAATTTTCTTTTTCTGATGTTTCTGTCTCCTAATATTTACAACTCAATATTTTGTCCAAATACATTGACAATCAGTGCCTGTTAGTGAAAAACAAATCTCTTACTTCTGAGGTCTAAGTTTGAAATGATGCATGTATGCGGATTGGAAAAAGGCACAAATATGGCAATCACTAGATAACTTCTGTTCTGCAAACATCTTTCTTTCATGCCACATGATGCTGTTTTTTCCTCGGTCTCTGAAGGAAGGAGGTCAGCAGATCTGTTTCTCTCATTCCATCAATCAAAGACCTTTTTTTGACAGTGGCACACTCACATTGGTTTTCCCAGAAGGTGATACCTCTCAATTTCTGCACTTTATCCCCCGTAGGCTTTACCAATATCATGGAGAATATAGAAGGACTTAAAGTTCTTATTTTCGTGGTGTCACTGCCACAATTACTAATATAGATTTTGCTGATGGATTTCATGTAATGCAACAAGACTGACAGTTTGATGTTATTTTATGTTATGTTAAATGAACGTCTAAATCACAACGGTTACCCAAGGGTGTCCCAAGTGTGTCCTGTTCTAATTACAAAGACCTGAAGGAATTCTCCTTGTATTTTTGACATAAAGTAGAAACCTGGAATGCACATTTTGCACTCCCTTTTTATATGACATATTATGAAGGTTACGTAGCTCTTAGAAGCTGGACTGTGACCAGTATTCCTTCTCCAAACCATACTGTTTGCCAATAAGTGGCTGTATTATACAAAGTTTCCTGGGAGTGCAACAGGTGTGTGTGTGTCTGTTTTATTTCAGCCCTGGAGCACATTCTTATTACTGAAGGAGCTGCCAAGGCTTGCACAGCCCTATCTGTAATATAGATACTGCCAGTGTACATGTAGTGCCGGTGCAATCCTTGGGGAGGGAGTGTTGCCTCATTTGCATGGGGATGTGGCCCTTTGTAAATGAATGATAATTTTGCCTCTAGTCCTGAGGCATATTATAGGCATGGGTATAGAGGCAAAGAGACCATCAAGAGGCTCAATGATAGTGTGACAAAAGAGGAGGCTCACAGTTCCTCTGCCCCTGGATGACACGCCTCTGGAGGTGAAAAGGGGAGAGGGTGACATGGACCCGCTAGAGAAACACCTTGCAGGTGGGGTCACTCACTGTGCCTACCTACAAGGAGATCTCTGCCCTTTTTTAAAAGCAGGTATGGTGCCTTCTGCAATGTGTAAATTGTAATAGAGCGTCCTGACCCGGTCGGTATGGTGTAGATCATGGTAGAGCACCATTTTCATAATAAAGCCCCAGATTTTAGACTGTTAGAATAATTGATTGCACACAATCTTCACTTCTACACAAGAATGCTTGGAGTACACATTGATACCTCATGTCTCTCACTGCACCCACAGTTCACCCGTGAGCTGGAATTTTAACTTTACTGGGAAAAATCTATGCCTTTTGTATTTCTTCCTCAATCCTTCTATATTCATGAATTCTCCTTGTTCCAAATTTAACAACACCCCCACCCCCCCCACAAGCCCTGATTTTGAGTGCTTTTGCTACTCTTCACTTTTCGATTTTCAATCTCTCTGAACTTGATTTTCACCACCCCTAAAACACTGCATGGTCACCGGCAGCAAACAGATTGGCACAACAAAGTGGCCCTATCATCATGCAGCACTCGCCACCATGATGGAATTCCTCACACACAGTTCTGCTATATACAAGCATCTTTAACTGTGCTTACGTGATCCACTTAGGCCCATGCACAGCTCTGCTAGTGCACCTCAGTATTGGCCCAAAGTCTCCCCTGCTATTATAGAACTAGCGTGTGCACAGCTGTTGCATTACAGCTAATCTAGACCCATAGTGCATCTCTCATTGCTTTTTCTAAACACACAATAGCATGGTAAAATGGCATGCGTTTTGGACTGCAGATGTTTTCTTCCCGCACCTTCCAAAAAAGAGATATTAATAAAATTACATAGGATCCAAATTAGTGGATAAAGAGGGCAAGGGCCACTTCTTTTTCCAATTGTGGAAGGCCTGGCCGTCATTATTGGTGATTACAATTCCACCTCCTTGGGTTTATTTCTTTTGCTTACACTTCACAAGCCACAAAACACACCTCAGCCAATTTACAAATCGCATTAGCAGTACGCAAAGTAGTGCTACTCCTGTACGAGAAAGTGCAATCCACAAACCTCCTCCTCCGCTACCTTTTCTGCACAGAGAGCTTCACCATGGTGTTGGAGATCTCTGCGCACATAAGTATATTACTTTGTAGTAAATGTGGGCGATAACAGGAGTAAACCTGAACTTTGCATTGTCCATTGATGTCATCAAAACGTACATAGTCAAATGTGGCTGCTCAGGTCCATGCAGACTGTAGCAGCTTTATTGATATTATTTTGCTTGGTTAGCTGTTCCTTCTTACCCACTCACTTGGATTCTCATTGTGTCTACTTGATGTCAATCTTCTTAATTCCGAGCAGTCTGTGTCTACTCTACACAATTGTTCGGTGCGTCTGATATCGTTTTATTATTTGGATTTCGTTGTTCATATCATGAACATATTCAAATACTTCTTTAAGTGCCTTTTCAGAATCAATGGTTTTCTAAATAATTCAAGGGAAATGTTTATGTTTGTGAGTTTTATAAAGCGCGTAGCTGCCCGCGGGCTTCCCAGCACTGTGGGCAGAAGTGAGCATGAACCGGGGCTCAACCTTGGAAAAGCCAGGTCTTCAGTTTCTTTCTGAAGGCCAACTCGTTCATGGTGAGTCTTAGATCTGTGGGCATATGGTTCCAAAGTTTCGGCACTATATGCGAAAATGATCTTCCTCCCCATCTGGCTCTCCTAACCCTAGTGGTTTTGGCCAGTGATGCCATCAGTGATGTCATTTGAGATGTCATCAGTGATGTCATCAGTGATGTCACTGACCATGTCATGAATGATGTAATATGTGACGTCATCAGCAGTGCATTGCGGGGCGCGAGTTATAGTTAGCTGAACTAACTATAACGGTGGAATTTCTCTGGTTTTGTGCGAGTGAAATCTCCAACTAACTATAACGTCCCTGAAACCTATGTTTTTTTCAGTGAATTTCTAAGGTTTTTTAAATGCTAATTTCTAACTATAACGTGCCTGAAACCTATGGTTTTTTCAGTGAATTTCAAAGGTTTTTTAAATGCTAATTTTTATCTATAACGTCCCTATTAAGTCCCCTTGAATCCTGAGGGTCCCTGGGGACCAACTAGCCCACCAGGTACCTCCAGTAAGCGCCACAGAGCTGCGTTGCAGAGTGGTGTAAAAAGGGGCATGGCCTCGGACTATTATTTTTTGGGCAATGCCCCCGGGACCTGGCCCACCCGGAGGCCTCATTTAAATGAAGCTCGGGAGCCCGCGCTTCATTTTTTTTAAAATATCGGCGGGATTCACGGCCCCAATGCAAATTCCGCCGATTTTTAAAAATAAAAAAAATGCTTCTTTGGGGTCCCTGTGGGACCCCTGGAAACAGGCCTTAGGGGTCAGGGTGTTTCTACCCTGCCCCCTTTACTTGTTTTTCACCTTTGTTTCACTGTTTTGTTGTGACTCGAGTCACAAGATGGCTGCCAACACTTCCTGGTTTGGAGTGTTGGCAGCCAATCACAGTGAAGCTACGTGTTCGGGAGGGTTCGCGAATCCACCGCATCCCTAGATATCTAAACTTTTATTTTTTGAATTTCTCAGCAACTACTGAACGGATTTACACCATTTAACAAAAGGACTCTTTCTGAACCAAGGGCTACCTTTTTGCCAAATTTGGTATAATTCCGTTCAGCAGTTCGGGCTGTAGCCGTGTCTAAAGTTTCCTATGAAAAACATGGGAAAACACGTTTTGGGACCCCCTTTTTTCTCAGCCCCGCATCGCAAATCACCCCGAAACTTTCAAGACAGGAGCTGACTGGAGCGCCCCACTAGTTTTGAAAATTTCGCAAAGATTCGTCAAACGACACCAGAGTTATTAGGAAAACAAAAAATGCTTTTCCTATGGAAAATAGGTCCTAACTATAACTACCTACTGGCGACCGCCAGTAGGTAATATATATATATATATATATATATATATATATATATATATATATATATATATATAACCTTTCCACCTCCTCGAGTCTGCCGGGACACAGTCGCAGCGGTGCACGCCAGTAGGTCCGAGGTAGCCTATATAAATCCAAATCACCGCACAAAGTTGCGCGCGCACACTCCTTCCGCAAAATAAAGCACAAATCCAAAGTGCTTGGGAAAAGTTTTATTTCTCGGTACCAAGCTGGAAAACCCAACGTGTTTCGGCGTAAAACGCCTTGATCACGGGTAAACTCATTACTTTTTACTCAATACATATATACACACATTAAATCACGTGTATAAGAAGAATTTCTTATGAAGAGGATTTATTGGAAAACGGAGATGTGCCGATCTTTCTTATAATTGAAAAGAAATTTATTCAAAGCAATTACAAAGTATGTCTCATATTCCTACTACAAAATGGCCGACATTTAGGAATGTATAACACTATGGTTTCACTTTGTAGTCCATTTTCTATATTTTCACTTTTTTCACTTTTTTCACGTTGCCGTGATTTAATGTAGTGTATATATGTATTGAGTAAAGTAATGAGTTTACCCGTGATCAAGGCGTTTTACACCGAACCGCGTTGAGTTTTCAGGCTTGGTGCCGAGAAATAAATCTTTTCCCAAGCACTTTGGATTTGTGCTTTATTTTGCGGGAAGAGAGTGCTGCGCGCAACTTTGTTCGGTGATGTGGATATATATATATATATATATATTATCTACTGGCGGTCGCCAGTAGATAGTTATAGTTACAACCTATTATCCATAGGAAATCCACGAACATTCTATTTGAAATAACTCTCTTGCCGGTTGGACGTATCTTCGCGAAATTTTCCAAACTTTGTGGCCCGCTCCGGTCCGCTCCTACCCTGAAAGTCTCGGGGGGATTCGTCAAGCGGGGGCCGAGACAAAAGGGGTCCCAAAGCGGCGTTCTCCCCATGCACTTTTCCATAGGAAACTTTGAGACGACGGCTGCAGCCGAACTGCTGAACGGAATTACACCAAATTTGGCAAAGAGGTAGTTCTTGGTTCAGAAAGAACCCTTTTGTTAAATGGTGTAAATCCGTTCAGTAGTTGCTGAGAAATGAAAAGTAAAAAGTTAGTGATATCTATGGCCGAGTAGGGTCGCGCCGTACCCTCAGCGCACTCCTGCGCGCACCGTCCCGATCTTCGTGTTTATTTATGGTTATATTGTGTATGTATGTTGCACACATATATATATATGTATATATATATATGTATATGATATATATATATATATATATATATATATATTCACTGAAAAAACCATGAGGTTTTACAGATGTTATAGTTAGAAATTAGCATTTAAAAAACCTTTGAAATTTACTGAAAAACCATAGGTTTCAGGGCGTTATAGTTAGCTGGACATTTCCCTCATACAAAACCATAGAAATTCTACTGTTATAGTTAGTTCAGCTAACTCATAACTGCGCTCCCGCAATGCACTAGCTCATGGCGTCACATATTACATCATTCATGGCATGGTCAGTGACATCACTGATGACATCACTGATGACATCTGAAATTACATCACTGATGACATCACACTGATGACATCATCCACGTGAAAATCTGATGCACCTCCTCAG
>CAWUFW010027531.1:0-26229 GCA_963921515.1 Calotriton arnoldi | reverse complement strand
TCGTTAAGGGCTACTAGCCAACGGGCTAGCGACCGCGAAGGAGCCTCGAGACGCCGCACGTGGATCTGGCTCACAGGACACTCGTGGAGTGGAGGCCAGTGATCTTCGGTGCAGTTGGTGCTGGAGGCTAGGGCTACTCGGAGCCCAAAGCACGACTTCGTGGGAGACCCAGAAGAGGATGCACTTGCAAATGTGCTCGGTGTCCAGGGGTCACGGTCTCAAGTCACCCACGATAGCCACGGGCCTCAGCTTTGCTGGGGACTCAGGGTAGCCTCGGGGAAGTCTGAGAATCCACCTCTGGTGATGCGATGACTTCGGCGTCCGGCGGGAGCTTCAGAAATGCGAACCGGACAGATGCTTCTTTGGTGCCTGCCAAGCAGGGAGTCACTCCTTGACCCCAAGGGAGATTCTTCTGTCCTCTAATCGTGAGTAGAGCGTCGAAGGTCCAGGATTCAGTTTCAGAGTTTCGTCCAGGGATAATCTAAAGTCCTAAGGACTGGGTTCCTATACTTATACTAAGGATAGGGGTTGGACTACTCTGTGGCCCCACCTATGGGTGGGTCAGGGCAGAGGGGTGGCTACACCCTTTCCCTTTGTCCAGTTCGCGCCAAAGCAGGGGCTGCAAGCCCTGATCCGGTTTGAACTGGGGTATGCACTAGGGACACCAAGTGTGCCCCCAGTGCAGGACTTCAAAGCACCCGAAAGTGCTCCCGCCCAGCCCCAATACACATTATCCTGTCTGGGGAGGTGGTCACACCTCCCTGGGACAGAAACCTATTGTCCAGGCCTCCCCTGCCGGAGTTTCGTCCAGCAGCAGGAGGCCAGACTCGTGTCTGTGGCAGCAGCATCCATTTTGTGATGCCAGGGCTTTGGAAAGAAGTTACCGGGCTAGCCAGAGTTAACATGTCTTTCCCTCTAGAAGGGTGGAATGCTACCCCCGCCGCCAGGATTGGCGGGGGGTAGTATTCCAAGATGTTTGACACCAAACACGACATGTTTAGGTGCAGCCATTCCAAAGTTAGCATTTAACGCGAGGTTATAATGCGCTTAAGAGTATATGGTCAGGCTGCACTACAAACAGCATCAGAGAAGGGTCTCCGAACGCTGCAGAGGGGCCCTGCTCATGCAGGGGCACCCTCTCACATAGGAACCATGCACTCTGCCTTTAGGATTGATAAGGCCTGCCTTAGGAGTGACTTATAGGTTTATATGTGTGTATGTATTTAGTGATATAGGTAACCTATATCACAGTAAGGAGTGCATGCACCACCTTACCCAGGCTGCAGTAGCAGACCTGTGGTGTCAGTTTGGATGGCCTTCCAGGGGTGGCATAATACATGCTGCAGCCCCTGGCAGTGCCTCTGAGGTACCTATGCCCTTGGTACATAGTATACCATATACTAGGGACTTATAAGGGCACTCCAGATTCCAATCAGTGATGTGCCTAAGGCACATGGAAACCATTTTAGAGAGGAAGCAGCTAGGCTGGGGTTCTGATTAGCAGGGCCCCAGCCAGACTAATGTCGAAAAACAGTGAAGCATCAGCAAAAAGTGGGGGTACCCATGTGAAGCAGATCCTACTCTCCTACACAACCCCCCCAAACGTAGGGACATTAAACTAACCTTGCCCAGTTAAGTCTTCATGTTCTAAGTGGAAGTACCTAGAGAGTCCATCTGCATTGGCATGGTTACTCCCAGGTCTATGTTCCACTGTAAAGTCCATCCCCTGTAGGGAAATGGACCACCTAAGCAGTTTGGGGTTTTCACCCTTCATTTGTTTTAGCCATAAGAGGGGCTTATGGTCTGTCTGAACCAGGAAGTGTGTACCAAACAAGTATGGCCTCAACTTCTTCAGAGCCCAGACCACAGCAAAGGCCTCCCTCTCTATGGCTGACCAACGTTTCTCTCTAGGGGTCAGCCTTCTGCTAATGAAAGCTACTGGCTGATCCTGACCTTCTTCATTCAATTGTGACAGTACAGCCCCTACCCCCAATTCAGATGCATCAGTTTGAACAATGAACTTCTTGGAGTAATCAGGACTCTGTAGAATGGGAGCAGTGCACATGGCCTGCTTCAGGTCATCAAATGCCTTTTGACAGCTAACTGTCCACTGAACCTTTTTGGGCATTTTCTTAGAAGTTAAGTCATTCAGGGGTGTCACTATTGATCCATACCCCTTGACAAATCTCCTATAGTACCCAGTCAGGCCTAAGAAGGCTCTCACCTGAGTCTGGGTAGTGGGAGCAGTCCAGTCCATGATAGTCTGGATCTTGCTCTGCAAAGGTTGAACCTGGCCTCCACCCACAAGGTGGCCCAGGTACACAACCTGACTCTGCCCTATCTGGCACTTAGTGGCCTTGATAGTCAGGCCTGCCTTTTGCAGGGCCTGTAAAACATTCCTGAGGTGGACCAGGTGATCCTCCCAGGTGGAGCTAAAGACAGCAATATCATCTAGATATGCTGCACTATAGACTTCCAGACCTGTGAGAACTGTATTCACCAACCTCTGGAAAGTGGCAGGTGCATTCTTCAGACCAAGGGCATTACCACAAATTGATAATGCCCACTAGGGGTTGAGAATGCTGTTTTGGGCTTTGCAGTATCAGCTAGTCTGATCTGCCAGTAGCCAACTGTCAAGTCAAATGTGCTGAGATATTTGGCTGAGGCCAAAGTATCTATGAGCTCATCTGCCCTTGGTATTGGATGGGCATCAGTCCTAGTGACTGCATTGAGACCCCTGTAGTCCACACAAAACCTCATCTCTCTTTTTCCACCACTGGTGTGAGGTTTTGGCACAAGGACCACTGGACTAGCCCAAGGGCTATCTGAGGGTTCAATAACTCCCAATTCCAACATTTTCTGGACTTCAGTCCTGATACAGTCCCTGACATGGTCAGGTTGCCTATAAATCTTATTTTTAATAGGCAGACTGTCCCCAGTGTCCACTTCATGAGTGCACCAGGTGGTCTGACTGGGTGTCAGTGAAAACATATGTCTAAACTGATTGAGAACTTGCCTACAATCAGTTTGTTGCTGGAGTAGTGAGGCTGCCTGCCAAGGCTGCACCATCTACTGACCCATCGTCAGGGTTCTGTGAGAGCAGGTCAGGGAGTGGGTCACTCTCTTCCTCCTGCCCTTCATCAGTAGCCATGAGCAAGCCCATGTCTGCCCTGTCCACATATGGTTTTAACCTGTTGACATGGAGAACCCTGTGGGGACTCCTGGGTGTTCCTAGGTCTACTAAGTAGGTGACCTCACCCTTCTGCTCAACAATAGTGTGGGGTCCACTCCATTTGTCTTGGAGAGCTGCTGGGGCCACTGGCTCCAACACCCACACCTTCTGTCCTGGCTGGTAAACAGTCAGAACAGCCTTTTGGTCATGCCAGGCCTTTTGAAGTTCCTGGCTAGCCTCAAGGTTTTGGTTGCCTTTTTCATATACTCAGCCATCCTGGAGCGGAGACCAAGTACATAGTCCACTATATCTTGCTTTGGGGGCTTGAGAGGTAACTCCCATCCTTCCTTCACCAAGCACAGTGGACCCCTCACAGGGTGGCCAAACAGAAGTTCAAAAGGGCTGTAACCAACCCCCTTCTGAGGCACCTCCCTATATGCGAATAAAAGGCAGGGCAAGAGTATGTCCCATCTACGCCTAAGCTTTTCTGGGAGCCCTTTAATCATGCCCTTCAAGGTTTTGTTGAATCTCTCAACTAAACCATTGCATTGTGGGTGATAGGGTGTGGTGAACTTATAAGTCACTCCACACTCCTTCCACATTGCTTTTAAGTACCCAGACATGAAGTTAGCACCCCTGTCTGATACTACCTCCTTAGGAAAGCCCACTCTTGAGAAAATTCCCAGGAGGGCCCTTGCCACCACAGGTGCTGTAGTGGTCCTGAGGGGAATAGCTTCTGGGTACCTGGTGGCATGATCCACTACCACCAGGATAAACCTGTGCCCAGAGGCTGTTTGGGGATCCATGGGACCAACAATGTCAATCCCTACCCTTTCAAAGGGCACCCCCACCACAGGTAGTGGTATCAGGGGGCCTTTGTAGTGCCACCTGCCTTGCCACTGGCTTGGCAGGTTACACAGGAAGCGACAAAACTCCTTGCTGTCTTCAGACATGTGGGGCCAGTGAAAGTGAGGGACAATTCTGTCCCAAGTCTTGTTCTGGCCCAGGTGACCTGCTAAGGGAATATCATGGGCTAGGGTCAATAGGAAGCCCCTGAACTTCAGAGGTATAACCAACCTCCTGGTAGCACCAGGCTTGGGGTCTCTACTCTCTGAGTACAGGAGTCCATCATCCCAATACACTGTATGGGGACCACTAGCTTTCCCAGCAGCCTCAGCAGCAGCTTGCTGTCTGAGGGGTTCAAGGGAGGGGCAGCTCTGCTGCTCCTGGCTCAGATCTGCCCTAGAAGGTCCCCCTGTCCCCAAGAACTCAACCTGGTCAGGTTCAAGTTCCTCTGGGACAGTTCCTTCTTCAGGGCTGAGATCATCCCCCTCAAGGGACTGATCTTCCTCCTGAGCCAAGGGGAAGGCACTGCCTTAACCCTACTACTCCTCCTCTTGGAAGGCACTTGGTCCATTCTTCCAGAATCCAAGGCCTGTTCAGTGCTAGACATTTTGGCTTGTGACCTGGTCACAGCAAACACATCTGCAGGGATCCCCAGCATTTCTGCATGGGTCCTGAGCTCCACTTCTGCCCAAGCAGAAGTCTCTAAGTCATTGCCAAGCAAGCATTCGACTGGTAGGTTTGCACTTACCACAACCTTCTTAAGGCCAGTTACCCCTCCCCAGGAGAAGTTAACAACTGCCAGAGTATGGTCTGTTCTGACATTGCTAGCATTGGTCACTTGGTACATCTCACCAAGTATAACTTGCCCAGGATTCACAAGGTCTTGTGTCACCATTGTGACACTTGCCCCTGTGTCCCTAAATGCCAAAGCCTCACGTCCATTGATTAAAGGCTGTTGTCTGTACTTGCCCAGATTACTGGGACTCACAGTGGAGGTCACATCCATGCCTCCATCACAGACTAACACAGCCTGAGTCAGTTCTCTGACTAGGTCAGAGCCCAACTCAGTACCCAGGGTGAACCCTACTAAACCCTTGGCTGGAGCACTCCCACCAACTGTACTAGGGGGAACAGGTGCCTTAGGGGCATTGGTGGGTGCTGGACTGGAGTCTTTGGACTTGGTGCAATCACTGGTCCAGTGGGTCTTTTGCTTACAGACCTTGCACCATGGTTTTCTTTGGCCTTTCCCTTTGGTAGACTGTGAATCCCCACCAGAAGAAGATTTTTGGGGGCCTGATGAAGACTTTTGATCTTTACCCTTCTCCCCACCCTTTTCAGAGTTCTTAGCATCTTGCTTCTTGGTTTCCCCACCTTGGTTCTGTACCTTCTGCTTCACCCTGGTTCTGACCCATTTGTCTGCCTTCTTTCCCAATTCTTGGGGAGAGGTCAGATCAGAGTCTACCAGGTATTGATGCAACAGCTGATTTTGACAGTTATTAAGAATCTGCTCCCTCATTATCAGATTGTACAATCCTGAGAAGTCACACACCTTACTGCCCATCAACCAGCCTTCCAGAGCCTTGGCAGAACAATCCACATAGTCTACCCAGTCTTGAGTCTGTGCTTTTTGGGTATCTCTGAACTTCAACCTGTACTGTTCAGTGGTTAGGCCAAACCCATCAATAAGAGCACTCTTCAAGACCTTGTAATTATCAGCATCCTCCTCTCTAACAGTGAGGAGCTTATCTCTACCTTTGTCTGCAAAGGAGAGCCACAAGATTGCTGCCCACTGCTCCTGAGGGACCTTCTGTACCTTACAGGCCCTCTCTAGAGCAGTTATCCACTTGTGGATGTCATCCCCATTCTGATAGGGAGGGACAATCTTGCTCAGGTTCCTATGGTCATAGGACCTTTCCCTATCTCTAGGGACATGGCTGCCACCATGGGACTCTAGTCCCAACTTTCTTCTCTCTCTAAAGAGATCTAGGGACTCCCTGTCTATAGCCAGTTGCTTCTTTTTGATTTCAAGCTGAGCTTCCTCATATTGAACCAGCCTCTTTCTTCTCTCATGAGAGGATTCCCTCCTATGAGATGAGACAGAGCTCCCTATTGAGGTGCCAGAGTGGTTAGACTCCTGAGAAGGAGACCTAGACCTTCTGGGCACACTCATAATCCTTCCTGGGGGGACAAAGAGGGCATCATTCTGATCATCCTCTTCATCTTCCTCAGGAGGGATTGGATTATCCAGGTCAGGGCCATTGTCGCCCTCCTGGCCAGTTTCAGAGGGGGGCTGGGGGTATTGGTACCCCTGGTCCCATCCTCATCATCTGCCCCACCCTCAGCTCCTACCCCTTCAGTCCCCAAGGGCTTACTAAGGTCATAAGCCACCAACAACTCCTTGAGGTGTTGGGTGGTGGGACTTTAGCCTGTCCTTATTTTTCTCAAGTTGCATAAAGCTCTCAATTCCAAGAATGGGAGTGTATCATACTTGGAGGGTGGAAGCTCAGTGGCTTCCTGCAAGGATTCTTTAGATCCTACCCTTAAAGACATTACTAGTGTGGTGTGGTGTATGCACTACCTACTCTAGTGTGGCCTACTAAACTCTCTTGAGTTGTAGAAAGGGTTGTGCTATCCCTTAACACACAACTCTAAGTTCAGTAGAACTTACTGTATTCTAAGCTTAAATTATATGTACCTTAGGTACCTTTAGTGGTTTTCAGTTGATCAATTCAATTGAGATTATCTGGTAAAACAATAGCAAGCTGGAATCCCACACGCTGCACACCAATGTGAGAAGTTGGCCTGGTATATGCTGTCCACTAATTATAGTGGGCACCTTGCACCAGTCCAAACAACCCCTTATTGGAGATAGGTTAAAGACAACCTTATTGAAAGCTATCCTAGTGGTAGCTATGGAGAGCAGCCTTCAGGCTAAGTCTTGAAGGAATGTAAAGCAGCTTGTTTTACCAGTCTATAATCTCTTGAGTGATCAAATGAAAGAGCACCACACCAGGTATATATTCAAAATATATGTATTTATTGCTAAACACACCCCTCTAGTCTCTTTATGAGGCTAGAGTTCGAAATACATAAGTTAGAAGTTATTTAAACACAGTAATAGCACAAATACACGTTTGGGCCCTAGGGGCGTACCAAACCATATACCAATAAAGTGGTATAAGAACCACGACTGAACTAGACACTAGGCCTAGAGCCTCTAGAAGTGCTTGGACCACAAGGAACCACCCAAGGTAGTGACACAGGGGACCCACGGGAGACGCGTGCAGTGTAAATACACAACCGCGATACGCCGTTGACTTCTATGGAGAAAGTCGTGATCGGGAAATTAGAGAAAGGGACACTTAAAGGAGGACTTGGAGCAAACCCTTTGAGATCTAGGACTTTGAAGAGTCTCTACCCACGGGAGCACCGGAGTACTCGTGTTACCTCACCCAGGAAGCCGGGTGCATAGGTGCCTTTCGGGGTCGGGTTTCGTCGTCGATTTGAATGGCGATCTGCTGCAAAGTGCTGCTGGCGACCAAGTGAAAAGTGTCCGGGTGGATCCAAGAGTGGATCGGAGTTCTGAAGAACCTGAAAGCAGAGGGGACAGAGTCTGGGTCACTAGCCAGTGACCAGGAAGGCGATGGACAGATGCCCACCGATGTCGAGTGCTTCAGGTGCGTTGACGGTCGTCTTGACTCTTCAGCCACGAGGTCCAGGAGGCGTTGTCGGCGACCAGGAGCAGGATTCGGGCTGGTACACGATGTCTGTCGAGTGCTGAGGTGTCGGCGACCGGATTGGACCCAACAAGCCTTGGCAACGGCAAGTCTCGATGCAGAGGAAGATCGTCGATGGTGCAGACCAGCAAGGTCTGGGGAACTCACCCAGCGAGGGTAAGTGAGGGCAGGCCTGGAGCAACCAGGATGCCAAGTTAGAAAAAGATTGGCCTTCGTTAAGGGCTACTAGCCAACGGGCTAGCGACCGCGAAGGAGCCTCGAGACGCCGCACGTGGATCTGGCTCACAGGACACTCGTGGAGTGGAGGCCAGTGATCTTCGGTGCAGTTGGTGCTGGAGGCTAGGGCTACTCGGAGCCCAAAGCACGACTTCGGGGAGACCCAGAAGAGGATGCACTTGCAAATGTGCTCGGTGTCCAGGGGTCACGGTCTCAAGTCACCCACGATAGCCACGGGCCTCAGCTTTGCTGGGGACTCAGGGTAGCCTCGGGGAAGTCTGAGAATCCACCTCTGGTGATGCGATGACTTCGGCGTCCGGCGGGAGCTTCAGAAATGCGAACCGGACAGATGCTTCTTTGGTGCCTGCCAAGCAGGGAGTCACTCCTTGACCCCAAGGGAGATTCTTCTGTCCTCTAATCGTGAGTAGAGCGTCGAAGGTCCAGGATTCAGTTTCAGAGTTTCGTCCAGGGATAATCTAAAGTCCTAAGGACTGGGTTCCTATACTTATACTAAGTATAGGGGTTGGACTACTCTGTGGCCCCACCTATGGGTGGGTCAGGGCAGAGGGGTGGCTACACCCTTTCCCTTTGTCCAGTTCGCGCCAAAGCAGGGGCTGCAAGCCCCTGATCCGGTTTGAACTGGGGTATGCACTAGGGACACCAAGTGTGCCCCCAGTGCAGGACTTCAAAGCACCCGAAAGTGCTCCCGCCCAGCCCCAATACACATTATCCTGTCTGGGGAGGTGGTCACACCTCCCTGGGACAGAAACCTGTTGTCCAGGCCTCCCCTGCCGGAGTTTCGTCCAGCAGCAGGAGGCCAGACTCGTGTCTGTGGCAGCAGCATCCATTTTGTGATGCCAGGGCTTTGGAAAGAAGTTACCGGGCTAGCCAGAGTTAACATGTCTTTCCCTCTAGAAGGGTGGAATGCTACCCCCGCCGCCAGAATTGGCGGGGGTAGTATTCCAAGATGTTTGACACCAAACACGACATGTTTAGGTGCAGCCATTCCAAAGTTAGCATTTAACGCGAGGTTATAATGCGCTTAAGAGTATATGGTCAGGCTGCACTACAAACAGCATCAGAGAAGGGTCTCCGAACGCTGCAGAGGGCCCTGCTCATGCAGGGGCACCCTCTCACATAGGAACCATGCACTCTGCCTTTAGGATTGATAAGGCCTGCCTTAGGAGTGACTTATAGGTTTATATGTGTGTATGTATTTAGTGATATAGGTAACCTATATCACAGTAAGGAGTGCATGCACCACCTTACCCAGGCTGCAGTAGCAGACCTGTGGTGTCAGTTTGGATGGCCTTCCAGGGGTGGCATAATACATGCTGCAGCCCCTGGCAGGCCTCTGAGGTACCTATGCCCTTGGTACATAGTATACCATATACTAGGGACTTATAAGGGCACTCAGATTCCAATCAGTGATGTGCCTAAGGCACATGGAAACCATTTTAGAGAGGAAGCAGCTAGGCTGGGGTTCTGATTAGCAGGGCCCCAGCCAGACTAATGTCGAAAAACAGTGAAGCATCAGCAAAAAGTGGGGGTACCCATGTGAAGCAGATCCTACTCTCCTACAAAGTAAGGCTGTTAGCGCTCTAGTTGTTCTTTAGAACACTCTGGGAAGCTGCAGTAGAACACAAAGGCATCAACTGACAGGCTGCTCCTGTTGAAATATAACAGGAAGATATTTGAGATCACACTTGAAACATGTCCTAATTTTTCTTTCTACAGCACTAACCATAATTTCTATGACAAAATGAACCCCATCATTTTGTTCCTTTTTAAATTAAATGTTTTAAGTGTTACCAGTTTATTCCAATCAAGATGGCTTCAGGTGTGCCATACTTTTGTCATAAGTAAGGCTGTTAGCACTCTAGTTGTTCTTTAGAACACTCTGGGAAGCTGCAGTAGAACACAAAGGAATCAACTGACAGTCTCTGCCCTTGTTGGATGTACATGTTTTACTGAGAATGTCAGACTTCATTCTCACATGACTGAGAAAGATAATGTGAATTTACAGAAAATATGCTCTCATTTTAGCTTCTGGAGCACCTTCCAAAACTCTATGGGACAAGCATGTGAAAATAGTTTTCTCTCAAACATGATTCATGATATCCCAGCAGAAGGTTTTCACAGGGTAAAATCACCTTAGAACACACCACAATTCCTGAAATTAGTATGGTACCATCAACAAATGAATTCTAATGTAACTAAAGTCTGTTATCACCCTTTATAGTTCTCCTTTTGGTAACCCTCAAAATCTTTGATTCACTACAATGCATTTCAATGAGGTACTATCATTTATATTGGTCCCAAGATGGCTGCCAGCAATTCCAGGATGAAGTGCTGACAGCCAATCAGATCTCACAATGACATGTGTGGTTAGGCTCCGCCCAGATATATATGTGATTTTACTTTTGATTTTCTCAGGAACTACTGAGCGGATTTACACCATTTAAGCAAAGGCACGACTCTGAACCAAGGGCTACCTCTTTGCCAAATTTGGTGTAATTCCGTTCAGCAGTTCGGGCTGTAGCTGCGACTAAAGGTTCCTATGGAAAAATTGAATGGGGAAAACACGTTTTGGGACCCCCTTTTTCTCGGCCCCGCTTGACGAATCACCCTGAGACTTTCAGGATAGGAGCGGACCGGAGCGCGCCAACAAGTTTGAAAATTTCGCGAAGATTCGTCAACCGGCGCCAAAGTTATTTCAAATAGAATGTTGCGGATTTCCTATGGAAAATAGGTCCTAACTATAACTATCTACTGGCGACCGCCAGTAGATAATATATATATATATATATATATATATATATATATATATATATATATCATAGGTTTCAGACACGTTATAGTTAGAAATTAGCATTTAAAAACCTTATGAAATTCACTGAAAAAACCATAGGTTTTAGGGACAGTTATAGTTAGTTGGACATTGCACTCGTACAAAACCGTGAAATTCCCCGTTATAGTTAGTTCAGCTAACTATAACTCGCGCCCCATAATGCACTGCTGATGACGTCACATATTACATCACTCATGACATGGTCAGTGACATCACTGATGACATCACTGATGACATCTCAAATGACATCACTGATGACATCATCCAGTGACTGTGTGTTTCTGTAAAGTTTAAATATGTTTAATATATATAGGGAAAGGCGTATTGAAGAATGAGTGGGTGTATAAGTGTCTGAATGGATGATTTAGTAGGTGCGTGACTGACTCTATAAGTGAGTGATTAAACGTATCTTACTGAATGCATGGGTTAGTGACTAAACTGGGTGAATGTCTGTATCCGTCTGTCTGTTGCTGTGTAAGTGGCTGCATGGGTTTGTGAATAGCTACATGAGTGTCTATATGGGTTATTGATTGGTTGTCTGAGTATCTGTATGGGTGCCTGAGTGTTTGTGTGGGTGGGGTGTGTGCGACTCTGTGCATAGATGTGTGAGTGGGTGATTCACTGGGTGGATGGTTTCAAGAGTGCATCTGTGATGGACTGTATGGGTGGGTAAGTGTGTGTATGAGTGTGTTAGTGAGTGAATGTATATCCCAGTGGTACATGTGTGAGTAACTACATATGTGAAAGGCAGTATATATGTGTGTTGGAGTATATAAATGGCTATAAGCGAGAGTGTGTGATTGTGATAGTGGCTGTATGGATGAGTGTGTGCTTGTATCAGTGATTGTATAAGAGCGTAAGAATGTGCTAGTATTTGTATGAGTAAGTGAGCTGGTGTGTGTATAACTGTATAGGTGAGTAAATGGCAGTGTGTTTAATTATTTGCATGACTGACTAGGTGTGTGAGTACCTCTATGGATGAGTGGCGGTGTTTGAGTGTCTATATAGGTGTATGAGTGCATATGATAGTCCTGTACTGAGTGACCGTAAGTATGAGTGACTGTACGGGTGAGTGAGTGGATGTGTGTGTGTAGACCTAAGAATCAGTGAGTGGGTATGTAGTTATTGGTGTTGGAGTGTCTATGGTTTTGAGAATGGCAGTCTGTAATTTAGAGTGGGTGTATCAAAGGTTATATTAGGGTGTGAGGAGATGCATCAGATTATCACATGGATGATGTCATCAGTGATGTCATTTGAGATGTCATCAGTGATGTCATCAGTGATGTCACTGACCATGTCATGAGTGATGTAATATGTGGCGTCATCAGCAGTGCATTGCGGGCGCGAGTTATAGTTAGCTGAACTAACTATAGCAGGGAATTTCACGGGTTTTGTACGAGTGCAATGTCAACTAACTATAACTGTCCCTAAAACCTATGGTTTTTCAGTGAATTTCAAAGGTTTTTAAATGCTAATTTCTAACTATAACGTGTCTGAAACCTATGGTTTTTCAGTGAATTTCAAAGGTTTTTAAATGCTAATTTCTAACTATAACGTGTCTGAAACCTATGGTTTTCAGTGAATTTCAAAGGTTTTTAAATGCTAATTTCTAACTATAACGTGCCTGAAACCTACGGTTTTCAGTGAATTTCAAAGGTTTTGTAAATGACAATTTTTAAATGTATTAATTGTTATATTAATTTTTTCATACTGATTTACTACATTTTTAGAAACAATTTTTTTTACATATTTTATTTTTAAATTACATTGTAATTACATTATACATTACATTACAAAAATACTTTCTCAGAATGAATTACTTTAGTTTAAATACTTTGCAGATAGGCAATAGACTTTTAAGTACAGTAGTTACAGTTGTTGCAATGGGCAACACATTTTCAAACACAATGCAACATTCAGCTCAATGTGAATTTCTAGTTAAATGCAATTAGTTACTTTATGGATTACTTTTCTAACCACAGGACTGGATCCTAGATTCAGTCCTGGTACATCTCCTGTAAACAGTTGAGTAAAAGCGTTTTGGTTACAGTCGTGATTTTTAAGGAATATTATTGTATTTTAAAGTTGACACTTAGAAACTTTTCTCATAGAATCACCAATGTTATCCTATGGAAGGAAATTCACTTAGCAGGTAAAAACTGTTATCGTTACTTTTTCTTACTCAGTGTTGGATCCTGGATCCAGCACTGGTGCATCTCCTGTAAACAGTTGAAAGAATGCGTTTAAGTCATACAGGCGATTTTTAAGGAATATTTGTAGTTTGTGAAAATCAACACTTTGAAACTTTTTGCTGAAAACCAGACAATGGATTACCTATGGAAGGAAATTCAAGTTACTGGTAAATACGGTTAAAATTACTTTTCAGGATCAGTACTGGGCTGAAAGATGCAGCACTGAGGTCTCTCCTGATAACAGGTGAGTAAATCGGAATTCGTATTTCGGCTGATTTTAGAGGAATATTTTAAAGTTCCAAAACTCCACACTTAGAAGAATTTCCAAGTGAAACCAGTCAATGTTAGCCTATGGAAGGAAATTCAAGTTACTGGTAAGTACGGTTAAAATTACTTTTCAGGACCAGTACTGGGCTGAAAAGATGCAGCACTGAAAGTCTCTCCTGATAACAGGTGGTAAATCACAGGTCGTATTTCGGCTGATTTAGAGGAATATTTTAAGGTTCCAAAACTCCACACTTAGAAGAATTTCAAATGAAACCAGTGTGTGTTATTAGCCTATGAAGGAATTCAAGTTAACTTGAATTTCCTTCGCCAAGTAACATTGACTGGTGGAAATTAACTGCAAGTGTGGAGATTTGGGCACAAATGTTCCTCTAAATCGGCGAATCTGGTATTCTGATATCAGAGATTCACAGTGCTGCATCTTCAACCCAGTAATCCTGGCTAATTTTAACTGTGCCCGGTAACTTGTTTCCTTCATCAAACTAACATCAACTATCACGAATTCGATTTGCTCACCTGTTATCAGGAGAGACCTCGGTGCTGCATCTTTCGGCCCAGTACTGATCCTGAAAAGTAATTTTAACCGTACTTACCAGTAACTTATATTTCCTTCCATAGGAATCCATTGTCTGGTTTTCAGCAAAAAGTTTCAAAGTGTCGATTTTCACAAACTACAAATATTCCTTAAAAATCGCCTGTATGACTTAAGCGCATTCTTTCAACTGTTTACAGGAGATGCACCAGTGCTGGATCAGGATCAACACTGAGTAAGAAAAAGTAACGATAACAGTTTTTACCTGCTAAGTGAATTTCCTTCCATAGGATAACATTGGTGATTCTATGAGAAAAAGTTTCTAAGTGTCAACTTTTAAAATACAATAATATTCCTTAAAAATCACGACTGTAACCAAAGCAGCTTTTACTCAACTGTTTACAGGAGATGTACCAGGACTGAATCTAGGATCCAGTCCTGTGGTTACAAAAGTAATCCATAAAGTAACTAATTGCATTTAACTAGAAATTCACATTGAGCTGAATGTTGCATTGTGTTTGAAAATGTGTTGCCCATTGCAACAACTGTAACTACTGTAGCTTAAAGTCTATTGCCTATGTGCAAAGTATTTAAACTAAAGTAATTCATTCTGAAAGTATTTTTGTAATGTAATGTATAATGTAATTACAATGTAATTTAAAATAAAATATGTAAAAAAATTGTTTCTAAAAATGTAGTAAATCAGTATGAAAAAATTAATATAACAATTAATACATTTAAAAATTGTCATTTACAAAACCTTTGAATTCACTGAAAAAGCCGTAGGTTTCGAGGCACGTTATAGTTAGAAATTGGCATTTAAAAAGCCTTTGAAATTCGCTGAAAAACCATGGAGTTTCAGACACGTTATAGTTACAATTAGCATTTAAAAGCCTTTGAAATTCACTGAAAGAACCATGGGTTTCAGACGCGTTATAGTTACAAATTAGCATTTAAAACACCTTTGAAATTCACTGAAAAACCATGAGTTTAGGGACAGTTATAGTTACTTGGACATTGCATCGTACAAACCCGTGAAATTCCCCGTTATAGTTAGTTCAGCTAACTATAACTCGCGCCGCAATGCACTGCTGATGGCGTCACATATTACATCGCTCATGACATGGTCAGTGACATCACTGATGACATCACTGATGACATCTCAAATGACATCACTGATGACATCATCCACGTGATAATCTGATGCACCTCCTCACACCTAATATAATCTTTGATACACCCATCTAAATTACAGACTGCCATTAGCAAAACCGATAGACACTCAGCACCATACTACATACCTACTCACTGATTCTTAGGTCTACACACACATCCACTCACTCACCCACGTGCAGTCACTCATGCTGCGGTCACTCAGTCACAGGACTATCATATGCCTCTTACTCCTATATGAGACACTCAAACAACGCCACTCATCCATGAGAATACTCACACACCTAGTCAGTCATGCAAATAGTTAAACACTACTGCCATTTACTCACCTATGCAGTTGCCACACACCAGCTCACTTACTCATACAAATAGTAGCACATTATTGCGCTCTTACAATCACTGATACAAGCACACACTCATCCATACAGCCACTATCACAATCACTCACTCTTGCCTATCAGCTATTATATGCTCCAACACACATATATACTGCCTTTCACATATGTAGTTGCTCGCACATGTACTACTGGGACATACATTCGCTCGCTCTTACACTCTTACACACTTACCACCCATACAGTCTATCACAGATGCACTCTTGAAACCATCCACCCAGTGAATCACCCACTCACACATCTATGCACAGAGTTGCACACACCCTCCCACACGAACACTCAGGCACCCATACAGATACTCAGACAAGCATTCAATAACTCATATAGACACTCATTTAGCTATTCACAAACACATGCAGCCACTTACACAGCAACAGACAGACGGATACAGACATGCACCCAGTTTAGTCACTAACCCTGCATTCAGTAGAATGCGTTAAATCACTCACTTATAGAGTCAGTCACGCACCTACTAAATCATCCATACAGACACTTGCACACCACTCATTCTTCAATACGTCTTTTCCTATATATATTAAAAATATTTAAACTTTACGAAGACACACAGTCACTGGATGATGTCATCAGTGATGTCATTGAATGTCATCAGCGATGTCATCAGTGATGTCACTGACCATGTCATGAGTGATGTAATATGTGACGTCATCAAGCAGTTACATTGCGAGAAGCGCGAGTTATAGTTAGCTGAACTAACCTGTGGGAGATTTCACGGAGTTTATACGAGTGCAATGTCCAAGTAACTATAACTTCCTAAAACCTATGGTTTTCAGTGAATATATATATATATATATATATGTTTATATATACATATATATATATATATATATATATATATATATATATATTTATATATATATATATATATATTAATCTGCGGGCGGTGTGGATGTGGATTAGGGCCTATTTTTCCCATGGGGAAATCATGACATTCTATTTGAAGTAACAGCGTTGGCGAATGTAAGGCTGTTGGCGAAACTCAGTCGTCTAATCCTTAGAAGTCTGAGTGTCAAGTGAAGGCCGAGAAAGTCTCAAAATGTCTGCATGCAATTTCCATGAACCTTTCATCGCGTAACCTGAACATGACGGAATTGCACCCGGCTGTAAAGGCAGCCTGTTCAGAGTCGTACTGGGCAAATGGTAAAATCAAATTCCAAATGAACCCTGGAAAATCAAAGTAAAATCACATATATAATTGAACACACATGTCATTGTGAATCTGATTATTTATCAGCACTTCATCCTATATCTTAGACAATATATGATAATTACCAGTAAGTATTATGGTGGAGTTACCAAAGGAGACTATAAAGTGACAGACTTTGGGCCACTTAGAATTCGACTGTTGATGACCATCTACTGGGCTGAGTGGGTGTTCTAAGACGATTTTACCCTGTGAAAACAGCTCTGCTGGTCATGATCATGTTTGAGGAAAACTATTTCATGTAATCACCAGGATTTTTGGAGGTATCTCAGAAATAAATGAGCAAAATTTTCTGTAAATTCACATTATCTTTATGATCATGAACATTCTCAGTAAACATATGTACATCAACGAGAACAGAGACTGTCAGAATGATTTTAGTGTTACACTGCAGCTGCAGAGTGTTCTAAGAGAACAACTAGAGTGCTAACATATATGACACAAAGAAATATGAACCATGTGATAAATGGTAACGCAAGAACATTTGGTGGAACAAGATGATGGGGTTCATTTGTCATAGAAAATTATGGTGATGCTATGGGACATCTTTGATATATCTTCCTGTTCATATTTCAGCAGGCCTACCAGTGTCATTTGTGTTCTGCTGCAGCTTCCTGACAACTGACGCATGTACTTATTAATGGGGAAATGAAACTTCGCATAGTACCCCCCTTTTGCTGATGGCTTACACTTTGTTTTCGACGTGTGGCTGGGGCCTGCAATCAGCGCACCTGGCCTAGCTGCTCCTCTCTAAAGATGGACTCAAATGTAGCGCTTGGAGCATCACTGATTGGAGATCTGGAGTGCTAGCACCGCGAGAGTCCCTGGTATATATGGTATGCTATGTGCCATAGGCGCATCAGACTATGGAGGCTGGCGGCTGCCGCCTCCTCGGCCTGGCAAGACTCAAACAGGCACCGCAGGTCTGCTACTGCGCCTGGGCCAGGTGGTGCGTACGCACTTACTGTGATATGGGTTGCCTGCGTCGCTAGATTCTGCGCATATAGGCCTATGGGAGTCACTCTAAGGCAGGCCTTTATCAATCACAAAGGAGCACGAGTGCATGGATTTCACATGTGGGCGAGGCAGGAACCCCTGCATGCGCAGGAGACCCTCTGCAGCGGGTGACAGCTGTTTGTCAGTGCGGCCTGACCTATAACTGGCGCATTGCGGCCTCGGCGTTAAACTGTGCGCTGGATGCACTTCAAACGTGTGCGTGTATGGCTGATAAACATCTTGCCAGTTCTGTGCCCCGCAACGATTCCGTGCGTCCGCCTGACAGAGGAAGGCATGTTGGCGCTGGCTGTACCGGCCACTTGCAAGCCCTGGCATCTGATGGATAGCGCAGCCACCGTGAACAAGTCTGGCCTCACGCTTGCTGGGCGAAACTCGACGGAGGCGACCTGGACAATGGGTTTCACTGTCCGGGAGTGACCGCACTCTCTGGACGGGATGATGTGTTGGGGCTGGGCGCACCAGGCGCGCCGAGAGTCTGCGCGCGGGGGCGCGACTGGCGTCTGTGCATGCCCCCCGGCTCCAGGCCGGATCGGGGCTTGCCGGCCCCACCTGCTTCAGTCTTGGGGCGCGAAAGGAGAGGAGGTGGCCGCCTCTGCGACCCGCCCGTAGGTGAGGCCACGCAGGTCAGTCAACCATGCCTGAAGCGTGAAGTATGGGAACCCAGGCCTTAGGCACTTGGGCGCTCCTGGGCGAAAGCTGAGCCTGGACCTTCGGCTGGCTCAGCCATGCGACTGGGAGGAGCTGGAAGGATCCTTCCTGAAGTCAGGAGCTGACTCCCCTGCGGCAGGCATACGCGTCTGTCGGCTGCATTTCTGAAGCTCCGCCGGACGCCCAATCATCGCTGTCGCAGGCAGGTACTCAGACTTCCGGGCGATCCCGGGTCCCAGCCCGAGACTGAGACCCGCGCCGTGGGTGACCGTGGCCCCTGGACACGAGCACGTTCGCAGAGTGCAGTCTGCCTGCTTGGGTGCTCCCGCGAAGTCGTTAGCTGGGCTTCGAGTAACCTCCAGCGCTCCAGCCGACTGAGGCCGCAGAGCACTCCACTGGCCACGGTGGTCACGATGACCAGATACCACGAGCTGATCGTTTGAACTCGCACCGACTGGCTAGCCGCGTTGTGCGCAAGCGGGCCGATCTTTTCTTGCTTGGCATCTGGTTGCTCAGTGCCGCCTTACCTAAACGGAGGCGGTTCCCCGGTGCTAACGGTCACTGCACCATCGGCGATCTTCTGCACCGGACTGCCGTTGCAGAAGCTGTTGGAGTCCCAACTGGCGCCACGCTCGACGGGCTCGACCAGCCGGATCGCGTGCTGCGCGACAATTCCTCTGGATTTCGTGGCTGAAGCGACCATCAACGCCACCTGAAGCACTGGCAGCGGTCGTGGGCATCTGCCCGTAAGCGGCTCTCGGTCGCTGGCTGGTGACGAATCTGTCCCTAGCTCCGAATTCTTCAAGCTCGATCACTCGACGATCGCCGGTACGCTTTCCCGCTGAGCCAGCAGCACTTTGCAGCGCAGATCGCCGTTCAGTGCGACCGGCGATCCGACCTGCGCCGACCGCGGGTGGCCGCGTGGCTCGTGCTCCGTGGGCAGAGATATCTTCAGAATCACGGATCTCAGAGAGTTGTCAAGTCTCGCAAGTGTCGCGTACGCTCACGATCTGACTTTCTCCATGAAGTCAGCGGTAATATGCGATTGTGCTGTTTACACTGCTGCCGTCGCCGTGGTCACTGTGTCACCTTGGGTGGTTCGCTGTGGTCAAGCACTCTAGGCTCTGGCTATCTGTCGTGGATTCATTACTACCACTTTGACGGTGTATGGTTTGGTGCGCCTGAAACTTGGAAAGCGTATTTGTCTATTACTGTGTTTAAACTGGCTTAACTATGTACTTGAACTCTGGCCTCATAAAGCTGGAAAACTGTGTGCTTAATGGATACGTATTTGATATATACCTGGTGTGGTGCTCTTTCATTTGATCACTCAGAGAGTTATGGACTGGTAAGACAAACGCAGCATTCCTTCGAGACTGACACTGATGCTCGCATAGCTACCGCATGGGATAGCTTCAATGGGTTGTCAGCTACCTATCTCCAATGAGAGGTTGTTTGGACTGGTGCAAGGTGCCATATGTGTCAGTGGACGGCATATGCCGGCCAGCCTCACGTTGGTGTGCGGCGTGATGGATTCAGCTGCTCATTGTTTGCGGATAATCTCGGTGGATTGATCGAGCTGAAGGCCGCTAAAGTGCACTGAGTACATATGATTTGAAGCTTGGAAATACGGTGAGTTCTGCTGAACAGAGTTGTGTGTTGAGATAGCACGCCCTGCTCTCCTGGCTCAGAGGATTTGAGTAGGCCACGCTAGAGTGGGTAGTGCATGCACCACGCCGCACTGGCTAAAGTGACAGGATCTGAGAGTCCTTGCGAGAAGCCGGTGAACTTCACCTCAGAGTATGATACGCTCCCATTCTTGGGTGGAAACTGATGCTAACCCGAGAACAGGACGGGCAAAGTCCCACCGCAGCACTCAGGGAGTGTTGGTGGCCTGATGCAGTAAGCCCTTGGAGACTGAAGAGTAGAGCAGAGTGAGCGGGAGATGAGGAAGGGACCGGTGCCGTGAACCCCAGGCCCTCTGAAGCTGGCCGGGAGGTGGTGACTGACTGACCTGGATAACCCAATCCTCCTGTGGAGATGATGAGGATGATCAGGATGATAGCCTCTTGTCCCAGGAAGGATTGTGAGTGTGTCAGAAGTCTAGATCTCCTTCTCGGAAGTCTAGCCACTCTGGCACCTCATGAGGAGCTCTGTCTCATCTCACGAGGAGGAATCCTCTCATGAGAGGAGAACGGACTGGTCAGTATGAGGAGCTCAGCTGGAAATCAGAAGAGCAATGGCTTTGAGATCAGGGAGTCCTAGATCTCCTGAGAAGAGAGTTGGGACTGAAGTCCCATGGTGGCAGCCATGCAGAACTGGAGACAAGGAGATCTATGACCATAGGAACCTGAGCAGATGTCCTCCTGTCAGAAGTGGGGGATGACATCCGCAAGTGGATGGACTGCTCGGGAGGACACTAGTAGCAGGAAGGTCCCTCAGGAGGCTGATGAGCAGCAATCTTGTGACTCTCTTGCTTGGACGAAGGCGAGATCAAGCTCCTCGCTGAGAGGAGGATGCTGATAATTACAGGTCGTGAGAGGATGCTGATTGATGGGTTTGGCCTAACCGCTGAACAGTACGGGTTGAAGTTCAGAGAAGCCACAAGCACGGACTGCAGACTAGATGAGCTGTGGATTGTTCTGCCCGAATACTTGGAAGGCTGGTTGATGGGCGGTAGGTGTGTGACTCTCAGGATGTACGATCTGATGTGAGGGCAGATCTGATAACTGTCAGGAATCGCTGTTGCATCAGTACCTGGTAGACTCTGATCTGACCTCTCCCAGATTGGGAGAAGACGGACAAATGGGTCAGAACGAGAGTGAGCGATACAGAGACTAGGTGAAACCAGGAAATCGAGATGCTGGAAGTACGAGGAGTGAGGAGAGGTGAGATCAAGGAGTCTTAATCAGGCTCCAAATCTTCTTCTGGTGAGTTCGCGGTCTGCAGGGAAGGCCAGAAAACCGTGGTGCAGAATCTGTGAAGCAAGACCCGCTGGACCGATGATTGCGCCAGAATCAAGACTCGAGTCAGCGCCCGCCAGTAGCTGAGCGCCTGTTCCCCTGAGTACGGTTGGTGGAGATGCTTCCGGCCAGGGATTGAGTAGGGTTCGCCTGAGTACTGAGTTGAGCTCGACTGAGTCAGAGAACTGACTCGGGCTGTGTTAGTCTGTGATGGAGGCGTGAATGTGACTCCTCTGTGAGTCCCGATAGTCTGGGCGAACTACAGACGAACGGCTTCAATCAATGGACGTGAAAGACTGGCGTTTGGGGACACGGAGGCAGAATGTCCGTGGTGACACAGACGCTGTGAATCCTGGGCAGAGTATGCTGGTGGATGTACCGAAGTGACCAATGCTAGCAATGTGGGACGACCATACTCTGGCGGTTAACTGCTCACGGGGAGGTAACTGGCAGCAAGGTTGTGGTGGTGCAAGCCTACCGGTCAGTCAGCTAGCGGCGGCTGACAGGACTTCTTAGCGGGCAGAAGTGGAGCTCGGGACCCGTGCGAAATGCGGAGATCCCTGCGGATCGTGTTTGCTGTGACCGAGTCTGCAAGCATATCTGGCACTGAACAGGCCTTGGATTCTGGAAGAGTGGACCGAAGTGCCTTCAGAGGAGAGTGGTGAGGTGGGCGGTGCTTCCCCTTGGCTCGGGAGGAAGATCGGTCCTTGAGAGGATGATCTCAGCCTGAAGAAGAGAACTGTCCCGGAGGACGGACATGACCTGGGAGGATTCTTGGGGACAGAGGACCTTCAGGGCAGATCTGGCCGGAGCAGCAGGCTGCCCTCAGAACCCCTCGGACAACGAGCTGCTGCTGAGACTGCGGAAGCTGGTGGTCCCCATGCGTATGTTGAGATGATGGACTCCTGTGCTCAGAGGTGAGACCCCAGGCCTGAGTAGCTACCGGAGGTTGGTGCTACCTCTGAGTTCAGGGAGCTTTGACCCTGTATGTTCCATGGCAGATCGCCTGAGACCAGGGCAGGACTGGGACAGGATTGTCCTCACTGTCATGTCTGTACGCGAGAGACACAAGAAATTTGTGGCTCCTGGAACCTGCCAGGCCGGTGGCAAGGCAGATGGCACTACAGGCCCTGATGCCGCTACTGTATTGGGAAGTGCCTTTGAAGAGTGAGGTTGCATTGTTAGTCCCATGGATCCCAGGCAGCCTCTGGGCACAGGTTTATCTGGTGGTGGTGGATCATGCCGCCAGTACCAGAAGCTATTCCTCGGGACCACTACAGCACCTGTGGTGGCGAGAATTCCTCACGGAGATCTCTCAGAGTGGGCTCTCTAGGAGGTAGTATCGAGACGGGAGTGTAACTTCATGTCTGGGCAAAGAGCAGTGTGGAAGGATGTGGGTGACTATGAGATTCGCCACGCTATCGCCCACAATGCTGATGGTTTTGGTTGGGAGATTCAACAAGGCCATGAAGGAGCATGATTAAAGAACTCACAGCACAAGCGATAGATGGGACATACTCTTGCCTGCCCTGATCGCGTATGGAGGTGCCTCAGAGGGGTTGGTACAGCCGCAGAACTCTGTTTGGCCGCCTGTGAGTCCGCTGTAGCTGGTGAAGGAAGGATGGGGTACCTCTCAGGCCCCGAAGCAGATATGGTGGACTATGTGCTGGTCTCGGCTCAGGATGGCTGAGTACGTGAAGACGACCAAGACCTGAGGCTAGCCGAGAACTCAAAGGCCTGGCATGACCAAGGCTGTTCTGACTGTTTGCCAGCCGGGACAGAAGGTGTGGTGTTGGAGCCAGTGGCCAGCAGCTCTCCAGACAAATGGAGTGGACCCACTATTGTTGAGCGGAAGAGTAGTCACTACTTAGTGGACCTAGGAACGCCAGGAGTCCCCACGGGATTCTCCATGATCAGCAGGTTAAAACCATATGTGGACAGGGCGAGACATGGGCTTGCTCATGGCTACTGATGAAGGGCGGGAGGAGAGGTGACCCTCCTGACCTGCTCTCACAGAACCCTGACGATGGGTCGGTTGATGGTGTAGCCTTGGCGGGCAGCCTCACTACCCGGCAACAAACTGATTGCGGGCGAGATTCTCAATCAGTTTAGACATATGTTTTCACTGACGCCAGTCAGACCGCCTGTGCACTCATGAAGTGGACACTGGGGACAGTCTGCCTATTAAAACAAGATTTATAGGCAACCTGACCATGTCGAGGACTGTATCAGGACTGAAGTCAGAAAATGTTGGGTTGGAGTTATTGAACCCTCAGATAGCCCTTGGGCTAGTCAGTGGTCCTGTGCCGAAGCCTCACGCCAGTGGTGGAAAGAGGATGAGGTTTGTGTGGACTACAGGAGTCTCAATGCAGTCACTAGGACTGATGCCCATCAATACCAGGGCAGATGAGCTCATAGATACTTTGGCCTCTGCCAAATATCTCGGCGCATTTGACCTGACAGCTGGCTACTGGCGAGATCAGACTAGCTGATACTGAAGCCAAGGCAGCATTCTCGGCCTAGTGGGCATTATCAGTTTGTGTGTGCCTTTGATCTGAAGAATGCCTGCCCTTTCAGAGGTTGGTGAATGCAGTTCTCACGGGACTGGAAGCCTATGGTGCGGCATATCTAGATGATATTGCTGTCTTTAGCTCCACCTGGGAGGATCACCTGGTCCACCTCGGGAATGTTTTACAGGCCCTGCAAGGCGGGCCTGACTATCAGAGGCCGCTGAAGTGCCGGATGAGGCGGAGTCGGGTTGTGTACCTGGGCCGCCTGTGAGTGGAGGCCGGGTTCAACCTTTGCAGAGCAGATCCAGACCATCATGGACTGGACTGCTCCGCTGCCAGACTCGGGTGAGCCTTCTTAGGCCTGACTGGTACTATAGGAGATTTGTCAGGGGTATGGATCAATAGTGACGCCCTGAATGACAGCTTCTGAAAATGCTTAAGGTTCGGTGGACGGTTAGCTGTCAAGGCGTTTGATGACCTGAAGCAGGCCATGTGCCTGCTCCCATTCTGCGGAGTCTGATTACTCAGAAGTTCATTGTTCAAACTGATGCATCTGAGTGGGGGTAGAAACTGTACTGTCCAGTGAATGAAGAGGTCGGGATCAGCCAGTAGCTTCATTGGCAGAAGGCTGACCCTGGAAAGCGTTGGTCAGCCATAGAGAGGAGGCCTTTGCTGTGGTCTGGGCTCTGAAGAGTTGAGGCCATGCTGTTTGGTACGCACTTCCTGGTTCAGGCAGACCATAAGCCCCTCTTATGGCTAAGACAAATGAAGAGTGAAACCCAGGCTGCTTAGGTGGTCCATTTCCTACGGGATGGACTTTACAGTGGAACATGAGACCTGGGAGTAACCATGCCAGTGCAGATGAACTCTCTAGATACTTCGCTTGGAACATGAGGACAGCTGGGCAGGTTGGTTTAATGTCCTGCGTTGGGAGGTGTGTGGAGAGTAGGATCTGCTTCATGGAGTACCCCACTTTGCTGATGCTTCACTGTTTTCGACATTATCTGGCTGGGGCCCTGCTAATCAGAGCCCAGCCTAGCTGCTTCTCTCTAAAATGGTTTCCATGTGCCTTAGGCACATCACTGATTGGGATCTGGAGTGCCTATAGAGTCCTGAGTATATGGTATACTATGTGCCAGGGCATAGACTACCTCGGAGGCCTGCCGGGGGCTGCGGCATATGTTATGCCGCCCCTGGAAGGCCATCCAAACTGACACCACAGGTCTGCTACTGCAGCCTGGGTAGGTGGTGCATGCACCCCTTACTGTGATATGGGTTGCCTATATCACTAGATACATCACGCATATAGGCCTATAGAGTCACTCTAAGGCAGGCCTTATCAATCTAAAGGCAGAGTGCATGGATTCCTATGTGAGGAGTGCCCCTGCATGAGCAGGGCCTCTGCAGCGTTGGAGACCATCTCTGATGCTGTTTGTAGTGCAGCCTGACCGTATACTCTTAGGCGCATTATATCCTCGCGATTAAATGCTGGCTTTGGAATGGCTGCACCTAAACATGTCGTGTTTAGTGTCAAACATCTTGGAATACTACCCCGCCCAATCCTGGCGGCGCAGTAACATTCCGCCTTCTAGAGGGAAGACATGTTAACTCTGGCTAATCAGTAGCTCTTTCCGAAGCCCTGGCATCACAAAATGGATGCTGCTGCCACAGACACAGTCTGGCCTCCTGCTGCTGGAGCGAAGCTCCGGCAGGAAGCCTGGACAATAGGTTTCCTGTCCCAGGGAGAGTGTGACCACCTCCCCAGACAGGATAATGTGTGTTGGGGCTGAGGCGGGAGCACTTTGGGTGCTTTGAAGTCACTGCATGGGGGCACTTGGTGTCCCTGTGCATCCCAGTTCAAGCCGGATCAGAGGCTTGCGGCCCTGCTTTGCGCGAGCTGGACAAAGGAAAGGGTGTAGCCGCCCCTCTGCCCTGACCCACCATGAGTGGGGCCTGGAAGTAGTCAGCCCTATCCTTAGTATAAGGATAGGGACAGTCCTTAGGACTTTAGATTATCCTGGGCGAAACTCTGAGACTGAATCCTGGACCTTAGACAGCTCTGCAGGTTAGAGGACAGAAGAATCTCCTTGAGGTCAAGGAGTGACTCCCCTGCTTGGCAGGCACAGAAGCATCTGTCGGTTCAGCATTCTGAAGCTCCACGTCGGACGCCGAAGTCATCGCATCACCAGAGGTGGATTCTCAGACTTCCCGAGGCTACCTGAGTCCCCAGCAGAAGCTGAGGCCCGTGGCTATCGTGGGTGACTGAGACCGTGACCCCTGGACACCGAGCACATTTGCAGAGTGCATCCTCTTCTGGGTCTCCACGAAGTCGTGCTTTGGGCTCAGTGGCTCTGGCCTCCAGCACCAACTGCACCGAAGATCACTGGCCTCCACTCCAGCGTGTCCTGTGAGCCCGAGCCATGATGCGACGTCTCGAGGCGCTGTCCCATTCACAGCTCGCCCGATGGCT
>CAWUFW010027530.1:0-26236 GCA_963921515.1 Calotriton arnoldi | reverse complement strand
CCCGAATAGGATTCGGCCCCTTAGTCTTTATAGGATGTTGAGCGGACGCCGAGACTCAAACCTCGCTCCCCATGTCTAAAGGCGGAAGCTCTGGCCGTAACGCCACAACCTCTCCAATCACTCACACTCTTCCTTAATCTGCTTGACGGAAGGATGTCGTGATTCTCAACTATATTTTCAGTCCTAAAACCATTCTAATCAACACATCCCAATTTTATTGTTTTTGCAGAACAAAGCATTAATACCAAATTACAGAGTACTACCCATGGAACAGCGAATATCTCAGTATTTTTACAAAACTAAGAAAACCCATCTTTTACAAATGTCACTGTCCCTATATAAAATGGTTCTCAAATTGCTTCTGAGACAACAAGACCAACTTAACTCCCAAATTAGGAGTATGTCTAAAGTGATATTCACAGATACATCACCAATTTCATTGATAAAAATACCTGCCCTTGTGCACGGGAACAAAATTTGAAAGAAAGTTATGTAGGATGGGGACTTTGAACCGCCTTTTGGCAGTGCTGGTATCAATCCTGAAATCAGGATTATGTTGGAAAAGAAAAGGGTAAACAGTATATGCAACCATTTGCTGTTGGATTTTTACATTGTTTGTGAGTAGTAAGAGGAGAATACGGAAAAGATCCATGTAATCATTTAATTAACTATCCTACCTTTGACTGCTCAATTCGTTTTGGACACTTCAGTTAGGATCGTTGTTTTGGTTGGGAAGAATGAAACTCTTACTTAATGGAAACCAGGATAGAAGTGTAAGCTGAAGGTGGATGTTGGGACGAAAGTCTTCAGCGTGGTGTGGTAAAGCTGTGTATCTCTGTTCTTTAGGCTTTATAAACTATCCTGTGCTTTTCCTCCACTTGACTTAATATTCAGACAAGCACATTTCCGTTGCCTCACGTTGTCTCAGTTTTGTTAACATCAGGGCTGTGCTAACATGTCAAATGGGCGACCAAAGATGGGCCTCCTTTTTTGATGCAGGGTGGCCCGTGCCCCTCAGGGTAAATGGTGAATAGTGGTGGTGATAGAGTAAATATATTCCGGGGACACAGGCCTTTTTACCTTTACCACTTTATAGACTGCTTAGTAGCTCCTCCTAGTTGCACACATCCCTATAATTGATGTACCTTGCCTTTATAATGTCTAGGGTATGTATGAAGGACTCATGTACGTGTGTGCTTGTAATGTGTGATTCACTGGTGTATTGGTGAAAGTAAGTGTCTGTGTGGTCCCCATGTGGGCTACCCAAGATGGCTATCGCCTTTGTGGAAGAAGGCTGTGTCCCTCTCGGACATACTAGCCTGCACACACTCTTTTCCTGTCTACCCTCTTGAATTCTGTGTTCTTCTTGGCTGGGAAAGGTCTCAAGCTCATTTCCTTCGTCCAAAGAAGGCTTCCCTTTCCTAGGCAAACCTCACCAATTCCCAATTTCTGGTGTTTTGACTATCTTTTTTTGCCAACAGCAGGAGCAGTTGCCTGGGGGCCTATTAGGATGGCGGGCGGACTTTAGTCCGCCCGCCACTCCTACGGCAACAGGGATCGGCCGCCAGACATGCGGCGGTCCCGCCACCCTAATTATAATGCAACTGCCACCGCGGCGGTCGCATCTGGTGATTGAACACTGCGGCGGGTGCAGCTGGCTGCAGCACCCGCCGCAATAGTGAGTGCCATGCTGTGCATTTCCATGCACAATGTGGCAGGCACCGCGCGGTGCCTGCCACCTTGTGCATGGACATGCAGGGGGGTACCATAGGTACCCCCCAAGTGCACCCCCCACCCCACCGGGGGCCCGCAACGGGTCCCCAAAGCAAATCCCCGCCAGCCTTTCCATGGCGGCATCGCCGCCATGGAAAGACCTTCAAAACCTCATATCCTAATATGGCTGGCGGTGCCTGCTAGGCACCTCACCATATTTGGGCCCCTGCTCCGCCCGGCCGACAATCATAACGATTGGCCGACCGATGGAGGCTGTAGCGGACGCACGCACTTTGCGTCCGCCGCAATACCCCCGCCATCGTAATATGGCGGTGGGTAATTCACGTTACGATGGCGTAACGGGTGTAATGGTCGCCAGCGCCGGCCCGGCGGTGGCGAACGTTACGCCATTGTAATGACCCCCCTGGTTTGGTCTGCACCAAAAGACATCTCAGAACTGGTATGACTGGGGACTCTGGACTCGAAAGCTTACATCTGGACAGTAAAAAGGATACAATGAACCTATAGGATTGGCAGCGCTCATAAATATTTGAAAATTGCAGGCTTTATCGATGAAAATTCAAACTACCTTTATGGATGATTCTGGCACCCTGCCTTGACCACCAGAGAGGTACAAGTATATGACCCCTTGGCCAGTACTTGGCCTGTCTTTGTCCAATTGGCACCAAGGAGGCCTGCCCACAGTGCTTAATTTGTGAAAGAAAGAGTGCTGGTGGACGAGTTCTGCTCAGAAGCCAGCAGCCATATAATTAAACATCTGTGCTGCTAATACCAAGGCTGGTAGGCTTTAATCCACTGCCAGACATCTCCTTTCCATTTTTCTCACTCTTCCTGGCTCATCCTTTCTTCCTTTGTGACGGTTTTGCTGCCTTTCCCATCCTCTGTCTTTCCGATCTGTGTGTTTTCGCCCTCTTGGTCACGGTCAATTTCTGATGGTGAGAAATAAGTGCTTGTCCCCAAAAAAAGTGCTGGTGGCTCCCAACAGCAACTACCTGCTCAAATTAAGCACTGCCCGCACACCAGTGTAGGAGAAGAATACACTGGATGAAGAGTAGAACCTGTATGTGATTGTCGATCTTCATGCAGACTGGATCTAAGCCTATAGAGTTTCCTAGCTGCTATGACTTGTGGAGAGAAGAAGAGCTCACTTCCTTGCGAGCTGCCAGAAGAAGTTAACCTGATTCATGTGAAGACTAGAAAAATGCCAGCCTCGAAGGAAGACCAGGTAGGCACGTCTTGAGGGATGAAGGGGCATATTATCAAGGGCAGTATCGCCACTTTAGCGTCACTTTTTGCCGCTAAAGCGGCGATATTTTTATCGCCCTATTAGCAAGCTGTCGCTAACAGCTGTTAGCGACAGCTTTATGGCTAAAGCGGCCGTTTTCTTGCCGCTTTGCATGTCAGCGATATTTATCGCTAATGACATGCAAAGTAGGCGTTCCCAACTAAAAGCGACTGAAAACAGTCGCAAACACAACTTCCCCTATTAGCAATGCCCGCGAAGCGACAAAATAATTCTCGTTAACCGCGACTATCGGCTGGAATCTAACACCTCTTTAAAACTTGACTTAACCATTCTAGTCAATGGGAGGTGGATTGTAAGGTTAAGTCCTCACCTGCCTATTAGCAAGCTTTTCATTAGCGCGTGGAATTTATACGCTGGATTTCGCGCTATTGCTTGAGTTTCGCCGCTATCGCTGGATTTTCTATCGCCTTGGAGATAAGCGTTGATAATAACGCGCTATCTCCGCGATGTAATCCAGCGATAGCCGGCGATAAAAAAAACAGCACTAAGTGTGCTTTGTGATAATTATCGCACATCCTTGGTAATATGCCCCGAAGTGTCCAAGAGATCACCACAGCCCAGCTGCTCAAGAAAGTCACTTGAAATATCAGGTGGATCAATGAGTTGCACCATCTACATCTGATATTGAGAGGAGTACCTTACCAGTCCCATGCCTGCACCCCCATTCTTCAAATCCTGGGGGAGCAAGGGGAAGTTGGCCCACTGATCCCTCAGGTGGGCTCTGCTTCTGATATCTACAGATGTCTACAGGAGATTACCTTGATTCTGGCACACCTAGAATCATCTTTTGACTCCTTACAGATCGATAGATACTATTATTCTTTGTTCCTGTCTGACTACAACACTAAGGGCCCGATTATGATGCGGTTAGGAAGGCCTCCCAACGGCATTTGCTCCTGCCGAATCAAATCGGGAACGTGTCTTCCCGGCCGAGGGCCAGATTATGATGCGGTTAGGAACATAGGCTCCAATAGAAGTCAATGAGAGTCCAACCTAATCGTATCTGGAAGCACCCAGATGCATCATACTCGGTCGGACTCTCCCGATCCGAGTCTGTTGGAACCCATTTCCAAACCGATTCGATCGGGAAGATTTCCTAACCGCATCGTAATCAGGCCCCAAGATGGGACCTGGATAGACTGTCAAATTGTGTGAGTGCCACCACTCCTGAGAATGACGCCACCATTGCATAGACTAGAAAAATCAGTTAAGGCATGAACAGGTTATTTGGCTTTATTAGAATTTTGAAATGTTTCCTGAATTGAAAACCGGGGATCAGATACTGGGTCAACAGGAACCCACCCACCTATGATATTGGTGAAAAACAAGACACTTTTCTGGGTGAGGTATTTGAGATACACATTTTATTCTAACAACTACACATATTTAATTGGAACACCTTTGTAATAGTGTTAGTGCCAATGCTACAATAATGTTTAAGGTCATATAATGGCACCAGAAGATGGAAGTACTTCTTTATTTTTTGTTTATCCTAGATGTAACTGTTCTTTCTACATGCCTATTATAAAGTCCTTCTCTGAAGTAAAGCACTCACTGTACATGTACATTTATTTTATTGGATGTTTTGTGTGTTATTTACTTTGCCATACTGTATCTTTGTTTATACCACCTTCCACCGTCTGGAATATGTCTTGCATGGTTTCCCTCAATTCTTAATGAAAGTGAAGTGCATACAACAAGGGTTGCACCTGTAGGCCTTCTTCTCTCCACTTTTCGGATCTCGTTTTTGCTGGCTTTAGGACTCTGTGCACTTTACCACTACTAACCAGTACTAAAGGGCTTGTGCTCTCTCCCCTAAACATGGTAGTATTGCGTCATCCTCAAATGGCATATAAGCGCTTTCCGATATAGGAGATAAGCAAGATGTATTTAAGTTGTAGACAAAGTAGGAAACAGTTAAATATGGGAACGTAAGCTAGCTTTGTGCTTCTTTGTTTATCTTCTAAGTTGGTGGTTGTCTTGGTATGCGGCAACCCATGGTATGATTGGTAAACGTTATTGGATGTAGAAGACTAATGAGATGTTTCTACTTTGAATTGTAACTGTAATTGCATTTATATAGCGCTTACCACCCCTGATGAGGCTTTGAAGCGCTTTTTCGGCGTGTAGCACTCTACTCTGGAACCCAAAAAGGATTAGTAGTGAAATATTATAGGGAGATATGCAATTCCATTTGATCGGTGGATATGTGAGTTGTTATTTGGATTGAAAATGGATAGTGAAGGGCTAGAAGAGGGAAGTATTTTCACTTATATAGTGCATGCTACCACTGATGTGTTGAAGTGTTTTTTGGCGGGTAGCACGCTACTATGGAATCCAAACAGGATTAGTGGGGAATTAGTATAGGGAAAAATTAAATTAATTTGAGTTGTGACATGTTAGTCTGTTAGTTGGATTGAAAAGTATAGTGGAGAGATAGAAGAGGGAAGGGTCTAGAAAGCGTTTTTTTGGAGCTCATAGCAGTAGGAGGAGGTTTAATGAGTAAAGGGGATTTGGAGGGGGAAAGATTCAGAGGGGAAAGGTTTAGAAATTTTTGTTTGGGAGATCTGAATAGAAAGAGGTATGAGATGATGTAAGGAGGGCTAGAGGAGGGAAGAGCTCTAAAAGGGTTATTTTGGGAATCATAGAAGTAGAATGGGGATTGTGATGAGAGAGTGGCGGTAGAAGATATATTGAAAGAGCTATAGGGTGAGAAATAGGGTAGTGCATTGGAGAGAGTAGCAGTTGAGATAGTCAGAGAGTGGCGGTAGAGGATATATTGAGAGAGGTATAGGATGAGATATAGGTAAGTGCATTTGAGATACTGAATTAAAAGTAAAGTAATAAATATAAAGATACATAAGTACATGGAAGGTATATATGTATAAGGAAGGTAATGTATGTAGATTTAAGTTATATTCACTAA
Source organism: Calotriton arnoldi (assembly GCA_963921515.1). Lineage (NCBI taxonomy): Eukaryota > Metazoa > Chordata > Amphibia > Caudata > Salamandridae > Calotriton > Calotriton arnoldi. Next base: position 20,270 of record CAWUFW010027530.1, on the reverse strand, counting down.
ACTCAGACTTTCAAGTGTTGCTGTACTTTAATATAATTTTTATTAATATTAATTTTTTTGTAATTTAATATTGAAGCAAATGTAGATAAATAGTTATGCTAACAATTTACCTATAAACATGTTAAATAAATAGTTATGCTAACAATTTACTTATAAACATGTTAAACATATAATAATATAACCATAAGTAATATGTACATTTGTTAAGCAGAACTAATGAATATCTTTATATTTCCAAATATAATTATTATATACGTTTATACAAAGTAATTCACATATGTAGGTACACATCTATTGTCCAAATAAATGCTTATATACAGAAGGATATTTTGTATATGTATGTTTGAGTATGGTGGTTATGTGGGGAAGAGCCAACTTTTGAGTAGTCTTCTGAAGATAAGGTAGTTGTCTGTGGATCTTATGTCTGGGAGTAAAGAGTTCCATAGTTTGGCTGCTTGAACAGAGAAGGATGTGCCACCTATGGTTTTTTTCTTGTATGATGGGATTTTGAGGCGAGGGGCCAATCTGGAATGGAGGTTCCTTTGTTGAATGTATTTGGTGATTTTATTCCTCATGAAGAGTGGTCCTGTTCCATATATCGTTTTGTGGGTGATACAAAGCAGCTTGAATATGGATCTTTTGGCAACCAGTAGCCAATGTAGAGCCTTCTAGGCAGGGGAGATGTGTGCTTGTGGCTTTATATGTAAGAGTAGTCTGGCAGCAGAGTTCTGAATTTATTGTAGTCTTTTCATAATTAAAGATGGTCCGTGGCAGAGGCTATTGGCGTAATCGAGTTTAGACAGAACAAGAGAGATAGTAGCCTGGACTTTGTGTAGAAATCCTAGGTGGGGGAAGATGCGTTGCAGGTTTTTACACATGTGAACGGTCTCTGATCTTGCTCAGTTTGTCCACTTGGGTATTCATTGGTAGCTTGGAGTCCATGGTAATTCTTGAGGTTTCTTACTTCCACTTCGATACTTTAGGCAGTGTTCCCAGTCTCGAACAGGCCAGGTAGCGAGTGCGGTCGGAATTTTCCCATAGTCGCCGTCATTGCGTGGAGCATTTCCAGATTTTGGGGTACATTCAATTTAAGATGGATTCGCCGATCATCCACTGATCGGCGGTCTGAGGCAAATGAAAACACTGCGAGTTTCCAATGTATTTGGGGCTTCCAGTTTAAGGAGTGTTTGTGTGTCATCTGCATAGTTATAGCATGTGAGGTGAAATGGTGATTGATCAGTGCTGGTACGTGACTTCATGTAAATGTTTGAAAAGCATGGAGGAGATGATAGAGCACTTGAGGGATCCCTGCTTTTGTGAAGTATGGTTTGGGCGAGAAAGGGTGAGTATGGATGACATTAGTACTGCTTTGAAGGTAGGATGTGATCCACTCGAGAGCAGTCCCTTCTATGCTGGCTTCGTAGATGCTTTGCATTAGAGTGTCATGGCCAACCATGTCAAAGGCAGCTGAGAGGTCCAAGAGAAGTAGTGCAGCAAACCCATTCCGGTCAACTGGGTTCTTAAGGTCATCCCTGATGGCAATGAGCGCAGATTCTGTGCCTCTTCCTGAATCATGTTTGGAAGATGGAATGTATGGAATTATCTTCAATGAAGTGTGACATCTGGGCTAATGCTGCTCTTTCTATCAGTTTGCCCAGGAAAGGCCCATCTATAATCGGTCTGTAATTGTCGAGGTTAAGCGGGTCTAGGTTTGTTTTCTTTAGTCATGGGCGTATGTATGACTTTTTTAGATCTTCTGAAAATATTCCCGTAGTTAAGGAATTGGAATTGTTGACGATTCTTCTTACTGGTGTGGTTGCAGAGGTAGTTATAAGAATTTTTTGGAAGGATTGCGGTGGACATGGGTCAGAAGGGCTGCCAGTAGGCTTGCTTTCTTTGACCAGGTCCATAAATTCATTGTGTGATATTTGTTGGAAGGACTGGAGAGACTGGGTTTGCGTACTTTACTGGAGGAAGATTGTGTAGGGTTCATCTGGTGAAGAGGGCCTCACAACCTTGTATGGAGATGTCTTCAGCTTTAGTGATATTTAATGTTTGCTTGATTACAACAGCTAGGCCACCTCTTCTTCTTCCTCTATGATGTTGTGTGATATTTTGATAGCCTAGAGGAATGGCTTCATGCAACACTGGAGCCATATCATCTCCCAACCATGATTCAGTTATGAAGAGTAAGTCAGGCTTTGTGTCAGTGAGAAGGTCAGAGATGTGATGCTTGTTTTAGGAGTGATCGGGCATTTATCAGTAGGCAGTTTAGAGAATGAGCTTTGAGTGATGGTGAGACTTCTGTTTGTAGAATAGTGAACGTGTTGAACAGTATTTTGTGGGGTTGTAGCCCAGGTGTATCCTTAGTGCTGGTATTAGCAGTATGAGGATATCAATAGTGTAGCTGTTCTGTATCATGCTCTTCATCCAGCAGGCTAAGAAGGCATTTTGATGAGTCTGCATGTGTAGGTGGTGGAGACGGTGGTTTAGAGTGAGTTGTTGAGCTATGTTGTTTTTGTAGAGTAGCCTTATTGTGCAGTAGACATGGAGATGCGAAGTTGTAAAGAGTGGCATGTTGCTAATTGTGTTTGCATCTGTTTAGGGTGGAAGGTGTATGAGTTAGGGTTGGTGGTGCAGCATGTGGGTCATGTTGTAAGGTTCTAAATTGTCCAATGGATGAGAGGCAGTTTAAAAGAGAGTTGCTGTGTTGCTGTGTATGTGTTAGGTGGGGAAAGAGAGAAAGCTTGGCAGTGGAGTTGGTTTTGGGTGACCGTATTATTTGTGTGTAGTCAGGAGGGACAGGAGTGGGTGTATGTTTCTAGTTTGTGACTGAAAGGATTAGTGAGGTGAGTGTTGTGTGTGTGAGTTTCTTGAATTGCTGGTGTGTGTTATGTTTTGTTTTTGAGGAAGTAGTGAGAAGACGTGATGATGTATTTATTTTCTGAGAAGAATTTTATGTAAAGTATTGTTGGTGAGTGTAAGCTGCAAGGTAATGGGGATGTTGTGTTTTGGAAAGGAGTGCATGTGGTGTGTGAGGGGAAGAACAAGAGTTAACTGTGTTTGTTAGATTTTATTGCTAAAAGAGGCAATATGTGTGTTGGAGTGGAGTGTAAGGGCTGTGTGGATTGTTTTTTGGTATAAAGAAGAGGAAGGTGTTGAGTGGCAGAAAGGGGTCTATCAGGAGTACTCAGAGCAGGGAATGTGGTGTGTCTGCATGGATATAGTTAAGTATAGTATGGAATTGTGTTATGTTTGTGATTAGTGAATTGGTTAGTGGTATAGGATGAAGTGGTGTTTTGTGTGTGCCTGAAGGTGAAAATGTGCGGTAGGTGGGATAGAAGGGTATAAAAGTGTGGTTTCTGGGGTTTTGTAATTGGTGCTGAGACATTGAAATGTGTGTAGGGTTATTTTGTAGTATATGAGTAGAGTACATTTGCTGTGAGTGTGTTACTCTGGTTGTGGATATGGATGGGGTAGTGGTAGGGTGGGTGCTGGTGAATGGGAAAATGGGCCGCATCTCCAGCCCTAGGCCCGGCCATTCCTGAACAGGCCCAAACAGGTAGCTGCCCTTGTCCTTTCCGCCCTTAGCCTAAACGCCCAGGCTGAGACATCCTGAGCAATGACTTTAAATCGCCCTAGTGTTCACGTAACCCCGTTGGCCAATGGGAATCCTAACCCAAACCAATCACACCATTAGCTCTAAGCCGTTGGACCAATGGGACACCAGGCCCTTACAACCAATCACAGACCTAGTCCTAGCAGCCAATCAGAAATGAAACCCTAAGCCCTAGGTCCAATAGAAACCCATTGCCCAGGAATAAATAAAAAACCCTAGATCTATCTGCCAATCAGAAACCTAACCCTAAACCCTACGGGCAATAGAATCACTAACCCAGGGACCAATCGGAACCATAGACCTATCAGTCAATTACAACACGTATCCTAAGCCCAATAGAAACATCAGATACAGCAGGCAATTAGAGCTCAGATGTAACATCCAATAGAAACTTATATAAGGGGGCGTGTGACCTCAAGCTCAGGCTGCTGGGCAGGGGGCTGGGAGCTGCTCCTCAGTTGAGAATCTCCTTGGAGACAGAGAGGCTCAATCCACACTCTTGAGTTCTGCAGGTAAGGGCCTTAACTAGGCCACTAACAGTACTGCGTTTCCCACACTTAAACAACTCCCTCTCTTAGCCCAAAAAGGAGTGCTACATACACTCTCCAAACTCAGTTTAAACCCTAAGAGCAGATTTCTGCAGTCTTAAAGCAAAATATACAAACATAATTTAGGCTTTGTGCTTTCGTGTGCTTTTTTTAACATGGATCTGAATTTGTATAGACTGTGATCTGTATAAATGAAGGGGAACCATTTGAACTGAGATCCTGCACCACAGCGGAGGAATTTATAAGCATTTGTCAGTGTAAAGTGATTGGTATGTGCTGTCCAAAGCATTTTTTTGATTAGCAAGTTAGTTTTGGAATCTGTAGATGAAATAGTAAATGGACTAACATGGGAATTAAATTTAAGCTTTGTGCTTTTCAGCGCATTTTTATATTGTGATATGGATCGGGAGCGTACAGACTGACACTGTTAGAAATGGTAAAGAATTGTTACGCAGAGACGCTTGTATCAGAGCTGAGAAACCTTGGACTATATGTCAGTGTAAAAGTGGTAAGCAATAGTGCTATACTTGCAAAGTATGTAACTGATCTGACGTCTGTAAATAATAGAATTAGTGAATTTTTCATCGTGGTATTTATGTATTGAGTCAATTTCAGTTTAGAGGATCTCTTGGGTGGAAGTTTTATTTAGGGTGAATCTGTAACTCTTTAGTATATTTGGATACATTGAAAGACTGTTGAAGTCAGAAGACTAAATTGTAGTTCAGGATAGTTTCTTGCAAAAATTCTGTTATTGTTCATTCACATTAATCCTTTATGCCTTTCAATTATTTATATGGATAGAGTAAAGAAACATGAGAGGATAGCAAAGCGGTTTAGGTAAGGATCAATTTGGTTTTCTATCGTACAAATTTTAAATAGTATTAGTAAAAATACACTTTTAGCTCAGATGTAGTTATGAGCTGGTCAACCATATATTGTTACAGGTACTCATATCCTCACCACAGGAACTAGATGACTACTTACTTAAACCAATATTAAATTGGCACTGCTAATCCAGTAGAACGTGAGTAGGGATAGGGTAGAAACCGTATATTCTCACTGTGTATTACTGTATAATAGGCAACTCGCAGGATTCTCTGTTTCCTTCAGCTGTAGAGTAAAACTCTGCATACTGTTGCTAACCTCTGAACAGTCGAACTCTAGTCATGTATTAATTGGAGTGTTGGGTTTAAAGTGCATGTTTTTGTAACCACTTACGCCTCACTTGGTGTACAGATTCAATCATGTTGTCCCACAGATGGGGTAACACAAAGGGGCATACTATCAAGGGCTTATCGCCGCTTTAGCTGCACTTTGTTTGCCGGTAGCCGGGCGATAGATTCCATCACAGTATTAGCCAAGCTTCCCCATCTAACGGGCCTTAGCGCGAGTTTTCTGGCGGACAGCGGCCCGCTTTTTTATCTCAAAGCGCATGTTAGCGATATTTATCGCTAATTACATGCAGCAGTGGCGTTCCCCGCGTAAAGGCACGCAAACACCAACTACTCCACATATTATCAAGGGCTCCTTGAAATTCTTTGAAGAGCAAAATAACTGGCTCTAACTGCAGTTAGAGCCAAGTTACTTAAGAACAGAAAATAGCTGGTCTTAAAAATGTTGATAAAACTTGGGCCCATATCCCTGCAGGTTTTGGCGCTGGCCAGCATTGCAAGCAATGTTGCAGTGCTGCCCTGCGACAAAACTACAGTGCAGGAATGCGAACAATCAATAAGATAGTGCGCATACCTGTGCCCCAGTCATGAAAAGTGTTGCTGCGCTGCGACAAGACAGCGTTGCAACACTTCCCACTACGCCCTTCTTGCGACAGCATGGATGCGCTGTAATCACTGGACAGTGCTCCATGACGAAAGTAATGACAGATAGGTCAGGAATCCCGATGTATCTGCCTGCACTACAGTCACGCAATGCTGCAGTCATGTCACAACCATGACGCAACTCCAGCAATGCATGGGACCAGCCTATCCCTGTGGCACTTCCTCACCCTCACGCCTGCCATCAGGCAGGCGAAAGGTACTGACGCAGTGCGTGTTCATGAGGGTGCCCGAATGTCGGCACTGTTGGAGATCCATCGGTGGTGGTGTGCGCTGCGGTGGTCATCGTCTGGAAGCATTGGTGGAGTGTTGGTGCGGAGGGAGTTGACGAGATGTTCTTCGCTGGCCTTGATCCAGCTGGGCTAGGGGGTGCGCGATGATGGCGGTGGCGTCCTCGGTGGGCAAGGTGGAAGACGTGATGTTACCAATGATGGTCGGTCCAGGAGAGTCCGGTGTTGTGGCTGAGTTGAACCACCCGCTGGCGGAGGTGACGTGTCTTCGACCGTGTGTCCTGCTATGTGGCCTGTTGAGGTGACTTGCTGCTGGCGTCTGATGTCGGCGACTCCCTCCCCAGGAGGGGGTGGTGCTCTGGTCACTGGGGTGCCATCCAGGTGGAACTTGAGTTCACCGAGCTGGATGTCGTCGTGGATGAGAGAGACCCTGGGGTGCAATGAGGTCTACAATGCTATTGGAGAATGAGGGGCCATGGCTCCGGGGGCCTGCACATGAGAGGGTGCCGCAGAGTGATGTGTCTTGCGCTTGGTCCGGATCTGGGAGTTGGACGTGGTCCATGGTCACCCGTGGCACATTGGAGAGTGCGTTGTCAGTCGGAGTGTGCCTCTCTGTAGGTGACGGCAATGCCTCCTCCTTGACGGTCGGGGTGCTCCTTGCGGGGTGATACTGCAGCCGTCAGTGATGGCGAAGGCGATGTCCGGCATGGAGCAGGGGTTGGTTCTGGCAGCAGAGGTGGCGTCCAGGGTTGATGGCGAGGAGAGGGTGCTGGCGCATCGTAGCGGTGGAGTGTCCAAGAGGAATGCTCCTGGTGCTGAGCGCGGTCCAGGGGCAGACGGACGCAAACGGCGTAGCCGGGTGGGTTGCCTTTGGCACGGGAGACGACCATTACAACGCAGGCAGTACATCGGGTGACAACGCAACTCCGACAACGCAGGTGTCCTTAACAACGCATTTGATCTCACACGTGCACTGTGAGGTCAGTAATGGGCACGAAAGTTTCCCAGGTGTGTAAGTGGGTTCTGCGGGAAAATTTGAAAATGTAATGCTGGTTTTGCGGTGTAAAATATGACAAATGGGGTGTTTATTGGGGTAAAATATGAAAACGGGGTGTTTATTGGGGTAAAGTATGAAAAATTGTTTTTTTTGGGGGTAAAATATGAAAAATGTAAGTTGAATTTTCAGGTAAAAAATGAAAATGGTGTGTGCATTTGTCTCAAAATGTGATTTTTGTGTGTGTTTTGGGGCTCAAAAAGGAATTCCAGGGTTCACGGTTGGGTTTGTGCGTGCAAAGGTTAGTTTTGGGTCACGTCACCGGGAAGTGGGAACAGGGATCTTTATGTCTCCGCTATGCAACACCCACTCTACTGTTGCAATGTGCCTAGTATTAGTATGCATTGGAATGGAATGCGAGGTGATGGCATGCGTCGTAACCAAGTATGTGCCTTTGGCACACGAGTGGTACGCCCGCGCTGTGCGTGGGAGACAGCGGCCACCATTGAGAAGTGCGGGGGCTGACAGCTGTGAGGTGGTAAACGCCGGAAATAACACTGGATGCGTGGACGCCGGGATGTGTGTGTGAGCGCGTGTTGTTAAAAATGTATTGAGGGAAGTCTTACCTCGAAGCCGTGTCCCGTGTCTTGTAGCTCCTGCTCTCCTGCGTCTGCTTCCAGGAAAAGGAAGTAGGCAGCCAGGCTCCTCCCCTGGAGTCAATCAGCAACGCTGCGATGCAGCGGTGGGATTGGTAATCGGCAACGGACAAGTCATGCAGCCAGGCGCCGGAGGTGGCCATGTTCTCCATGCAGGCTGTAATGCAGCCTGCATTGCGAACAGGGGAGGGCGCATGACTGCTTTGGGCGGCCATGAGTGGCCGACCAAACAGTCATTGCGCACTTGGAGGGGCATGCCAATCCACCCATGCCCTGCTCCGTGATTGGAGCAGTCCTACCCACCCTCCCACCCCTGAGGATACATAGCATGATTACATCAGCTAGTTATCCCTTGTTTTTAACTTTGATCTGTTTTTTTGGCTTCTCGGAGCCCGCACTTCGCTCTCCCGCTGCTGCCCCTGTGGCCTCGCACCCTGTCCTCGCCATTGCCGCCTCCCAGCTGATCGTTCCTCCCCTCCTCCCTACTAAATGGCGGACGCTGCGCGGCTGGGCGCACGGTGCCGCTGGCGCGCAGAAGGCACGCCTAAGCCAAGCCCTGTCTGCGCCCGTCCGCAACCCGACTCGCGACCAGCGCCAGGAACCCTGGATCTCGGGCCACCCACTGCTACAGCACAGCCACCCTCCACGCACTCAACCCCGGAAAAGTCAGAGACTGCCAACAGGCCTCACCAAACACGACCCACGGCCAGTTCTCCTGCCTCCACTCCCGCCAGACCTTAACCACCACCCCAGACTCCAACACAGCTGACGCCAGCACCGGCGACACCCTAAGATGCATCCTTCAACGTGCACTCCGTGCACAAACACGCTCGTGGAAATCTGGAACCTACTCAACCCTTCTCTCGCCCGACAACGCCTTCACAGAGACCTGACCAACGCCTCCTCCGCCCGACATCAACACCGCCATCCCGGACGGATACAAGATCCAGAGGAAGGACCGCCCAACCACCCGGGAGGGGGCCTCGCCATCGCCCACAAGAGCACTCCCCTGCCTCAACACCTCCAGCAAAACCTTCCCCTCTGCCGAACACCTGCACTTCCAGATCCAGACCAGCCACAACCCACACTCCGAGGAACCCCGTCTACAGACCCCCGGCCCCCGGACACCCTTCCCACCACCATCACCGACTTCATCGCACCCCCACGCCATCGCCTCAATGAACGACATACTCCTTGGAGACCTGAACTTCCACCTCGACAACCCCAGTGACCCCAACTCCACCATCCTTCGTGACAACCTCGCCAACATCGGACATAAACAACTCGTCACCACACAGACCCACAGAGCAGGCAACACCCTCAACCCCATCTTTGCGGCAGGAAACAGCGTTCACTTCAGCCACACAACGCAACCGCCAAGGACCGACCACCACTGTGTACACTTCACCGTTGACAAACACAAGGCACACAAACCAGCCCCACGCACACCACGGAGGAGCTGGAGCAAGGTTACCAACAAGCAACTCAACTCCACCCTCACCCGAGACAACCACACCTGGGCACCGACACCAACATCGCAGCCAGAGAAACTCCACACTCTGATCTCCAACTGCACATACAAGCTCTCCCCGCTACGCAACCCCCGACAAACAGCACCCCAGGAAAGCCGCCTGGTTCACCACCAATCTCCAAGAAGCAAGACGCACCTGCAGATGCCTGGAGAAGAACTGGAGAAACAATCAAGGACACCCGAAATCTACACCACCTACAAGGACGCCATGATGGACTACCACAACCAAATCAGGACCACCAAGAGGGACTTCATCCACAACATAAATCCTCGACAATCTCCACCAACTCCAAGCAACTCTTCAGTGTCATTCATGAATGCAACAACCCACGCAGCTAAGCCACAGACATCACCCGTCCCAAGACCTCTGCGATAAGCGTGAACCTACTTCCTCCTCAAGATCAAAAAGCTCTACGACAACTTCGCAGAGACATCCAGCAGACGCCACAGCCGCCCGCCGCCCCCAGACACACCCAGCCAGCCCACCATCTCCACCTGGACACCGGTCACAGCCAAAGACACCGCCTTAGCCATGAAAGGCATCCACCAGGGACCCCCACCGACCTCTGCCCTCTCACATCTACCACAGAGCCCGCAGCTGCCATCGCACACGAACTACAACGCACCATCAACACCACCTTCAAAACAGGCACCTACCCAGACGACTGAAGCTGCAGAAGTCAGGCCCCTGCTCAAAAAGCCCACAGCTGACCCCACCGACCTCAAGAACTACCAGCCCATCTCGCTCCTCCCCTTCGCAGCCAAAGTTGCAGAGTAAACAGTCAACAGGGAACTGACACGATTCATTGAAGACAACGCCATCCTCGACCTGCCCCAATCAGGATTGCAAAGCAACCACAGCAACGAGGCCGCCCTACTGGCTGTCACAGACGACATCCGCAACCTCCTGAAGACAGAAGACAGAAGTCCTCGTCCTTGGAACCAGCCCTTCAGCATGGGACAACACCTCAGGTCGCCGCCTCGGAACTCCACCTACCCCTCGGACCATGGCAAAACCTCTACATCGTACTCGACTCATCCCTCACCATGAACCGACAGGTCTCACGCCGTCACCTCCAGCTGCTTCAACACCCTCTCGCATCCTCCTCAAGACCTTCAAATGGATCCCCCGGAGTCAAGGAAGACAGTCACCCATGCACTCATCACCAGCAGATTGGACTAATGAACGCACTTACGCCGGCATTTACAAGTCCCTACTCCGTGAAACTCTAGACATTACAGAACACCGCCGCCAGACTCGCCCTCGGCATCCTCTGCACGAACACATCAGCCAACACCTACGTAGACTCCACTGGCTCCCTGTGGAGCAAAGAGTCACCTTCAAAATCCTCACTCACGCCCACAAATGCCTACACAACAACGGACACAAATACCCTCAACGACATAATCAACTTCCACGTACCCAAAAGAAACCTCCGATCTTACAACCTCGCACTGGCCGAAACCCCACTCATCCACAGAGCCAGAGCAGGCGGAAGATCCTTCTCCCACATTGCAGCCAAGACCTGAACGAGCTACCGGCAGACATCAGATGCGCTCCCTGTACACACCTTCAGGAAGACCTCAAGACCTGGCTCTCGCCTAACCGATCTGTGCCCCCCCCCTCGCGGTGCCTTGAGACCTCACGGGTGAGTAGCGTGCTTCCAATTCCCCTGATTGATTGATTGATTGAGTTATCATCATGTGATGATTGTTCCTCTTCTGTACTGCTTGAGGCAGTGGGGCAACGCTCTTCCGCCATAGCGGAAGAGCCGCCACTGGGGGAGTGTCATCTACGTGTGATAGGCCTGAGCGACTCGCCCCCCGGACCTCCTGCACTACACGTCCCACCTTCTCCTTACCTGGACATTGACACCATGGCGGAATCCACTGCAATCTGTCCAAATCTGTGACTCAGCCAGCAGGAGCCTGAGCCAGGCATTTCACTAGGCTGGGCGAGCAGTCGCCGCCTAGTCCGCTGGTGGTCCTCACGATGCAGTTGATGCAGCAGGCTCCCCTAGGGCGGAAGTTGCAGCGCCCACGCCACACAAGTTCTCGCGTAGCACAGGCCTCAGCCTCCTCAGCGTACGGCCAGCCCAACATCATCCGGCTCAGTGATGCAGGGAGTCGGCAGCCACCATTGGTGATCCTCCGTCCACCCCGGTGTAGTGGTGGATTGAAGCATGCGATGCAGACCTCACTACACTGGTGCGCAGGGAGCGCCTCTACCATTAACTGCTCCAAGGTGCTCAAGGCGGACTTCTCACTCAGGTCAGCAACGTGTCTCCATGCGACCTGCCAGACTTCACCACCAGGTACGGGCGATCGTCACACATCAATGTCTCCTGCCACGGCTCATCGACTCCACAGCTCCTCCACATCCCACTCCGGGCTCCAGACGCAGGTCCAGCGAGGCATCCAGGCTCCAGACGCAGGTCCAGCGAGGCATCCAGGCTCCAGACGCAGGTCCAGCGAGGCATCCAGGCTACAGAACCAGGTCCAGCGAGGCATCCAGGCTACAGACGTAGGTCCAGCGAGGCATCCAGGCTACAAACGCAGGTCCAGCGGGGCATCCAGGCTCTCATCCTGGTCATCCTGGGATGTTGGGTGGCCTGAGGGGCTGTTGAGGTGCTGCACGTGGCCCTGGCTGCTCAAATCTGCATTAAACTATTTTTTTGGACATCTTTCTATGGGAGGTGGACTGATAGGCTATTTTTCTAAGTCCACACTTGCTGCCTAGTGTGCGTTTTTATATCACTATGGGCTTATCGCTAGATTCCGCCCGCTATCGCCGGTTTTCCTATCGCCATCGCGCTGATGATAGCGGAAGTTTTCTCCGCTGATCCCTGTAAGTACCGCCTGTTAGCGACGTGCTGGTACACGTCGCTTAACAAGCAATACATTTCAGGGATAGAAGTATAAAAAATGCCGCTAACCTAGGTTGGCGCATAGTTATCACCATTCCTTGGTAATATCCCCCAAGGTTTCCTGGAAACTAGTCACCATGACGATGACAGGATGATAGTGAATAAAGTAGCCTAATGAAGCAGATTTTCAGAGTATAATCTCAGTGCAACTTTTCCAATGGAATGTATGTTCTGCTCGAATCTATTGATTTGGACTGTCTTGACACAGAAATTACCATTTTGAGTGTTAGTGTGTATTTCATAAGGAAATGCAGGGCAGTCCTAACATACATAAGCATGACTAATGTTTCGCATGTTGCCTGGAAATAGCATTTAGGCACACACATGGAAGGAAGTAGGCATCAAGGAGGCTCGTGATGGTGGCGGCACGGAAGGGCGGATATCAGAGGTTATATAAATTGCCCAGAGCATTCACATTTGTAGGCATTTGTGTCTCACTATAGGCCCATGCATCTTATTCGTCATGCAGCATGAATAGTAAATATGCCTCCAAGGCTGTAAAGCATGGCACTTGTTCATATCTACGTTTTTCGCCTTTACCTTCTTTACCTATATTTCTATAAACAATTAATACAGCACACCACAGCTTGCAATTTAGAAAAGCCTTTTTTTTGCCAAACAGATCCAATTATTTTACATTTTTGCAATTATAAATATTACTTGTACTGTAATATGTCACTTTATATTCCCTATTTTTAGCCATGTTTGGACAATCTAGTTTTGTGTCGATTTCCAAACTTAAATATTATTTGTGCATTATAGGATTACTTTAGTTTCCATCCATTTTGCAACTTTTCATTCTTGTCTTATGTTGATGAGAGCACATGGGTATTATTTCATCATTAAGGGCTTCTCACATTCACCTCCAAGATATTCAGAACGCTCTTCGTGTTTGCGCATCTGTTTTGCCTGAAAGCCCTGTGTTTGCTATTTCATTTTCTGTAAATCAGATGCTAAACACTTATGTTTGTTTTTAGAAGCATATTAAAAATACCTTTTCAATTACTCATGCACCTAATCAGGGTCCAATGTTTATGTGATGGCCTGTCTGTTCTAAATCCTACAAAGATGTTCACATTATACAACTCTGAATAAAGTTGGCACATGCATGGGTTCTAAATTACAAAATGCCAGGGCAGTGCCGCTTTGACTTTATTGACATCACATGACGTGGCCTCATAATACCTTTAACCATGAACCTTCCCTAGGGAATGATGTCATATGGCCTAACCCGATGACATCCAAATAATTTAAATCACTGAACTTCCATACTGACTGCTTAATGTAACAATGCACCAAAGACAACGGCCTATTTTGGATTCCAGCTATATTAAGGTGATGACATGATATGCCCTGGGAAACATTACTCATTTTTAGGTCGAGCCTAGAGCAGCGCATGCGCTGCTTGCGAGACTTATAGTAAGAGGCTTCAGAAAGCTGACCAGATGCTCGTAGCGATCATGGCCTTTTTTCCTGCGGCTACGGCGCGCAGGGCCGACATCTGTTTCCCATTATCGTGCCCAGACGCGGGCGCGATAATTGGAAATCACATGCCGGCCGTGCAGGGGGAAAAGGCCATGACGCACGAGCGTCTGGGTCAGCTGAGCTCTTTCTTTGCTGCTCGTATTTCCACATCTGGCAGCTTCCTGCCCTCACCCGACACCTTCGTTTTAAATTGCTTTGCTTCATGCTCTGTCAGTGGTTTTAAGCTTCGGCGCCCGTCTCTGTCCCTCCCTCCAAATGCAGCATGTCTAATGCCGTTTTATATATTTATGAAGTGCGCTGCTTTGACTTCAAGCGCACACGCGCTGCTTTTAACTCAATTGCTTTGCGCTCCATTATCAGCCGCCTCTCCACCCTCCGAACACAAACACAGCAGAAGCAGTCCTCCGGTGGTCCACCCATTCTCCGAGCAGGTCTCCACCATCTCCCTGCTCAGGTCGGGAGGAGCTCCGCCGAGGCGTACCTGGCACATTGGCAGACACAAATGTCGACATCGGCAATCTGAAACTTGACTCACTGCCAATGCTTGTTATCTTCGCTCCGGAACCACTCACGATCCTTAGATGCATGCCCTCCTCGAGCTGTAAACCAGTAAATGCCTCTAGTAAAACAGGACATAGCACAGCGCTGTCACTGGCAGTGGACATCAAAGACGGACGAGTGTACGTTCCTGTCCACGTAGAAGTAAATGTAAACATATTTGCCTGTAATCAGAGTCCAGCCCCCTTTGCAGAGCCAGCCACTCTCGGCCGGGGCCTCGCCTTCCCAAATGGAGCATATGTTTGCCCACACCCCAGGACCCGTGCAGCTGGCTCACCTCGCAGGGCAGGCCTGGCATGTGAGGGGCTGGCGGGCACAGGGATCAAAGCCCAGAGTGCGCTGTGCCAACCTCTGGCATCCCCAGCCCCGAGGGACATCTACGGCCTTTGTGTACGGTGGTCGCACCCACCGAGCAGGGCACACGGTTTCTGGAAGGGATTAGATGCGGTGCAGTGATGTGTGCCAGCCTCTTACTTGCTTTTATATATGAATTTACATTGACGCGCGCCTAAAGCCATGGATACCACATATGGCACTACTGCTTACACAGTGGGCAGTGCCAGTGGTAAACATTGGCACACCGACTCCGGGATGAATAGAATATCGACCCTACTGTCACACTGATGAAGACATAAACAGAAAATAACACTTGTTTTGATAACCCTCAATAATTTGATCACACCTGAACCCATTCATATCTAAGAATTAGAACATTTCACAAAAACAGTAAAATAATAAATAGGAAGATAAAACAGCTTTACTTATAGTGGTATCAACATTAAATCCTTCTTATACTTATTATCATTATTAATATCAATAATAATTATTGCAGTCCTATAATTATTATATTGGCGTTATTTTTCTTGTTATTATTACTGTTGTCTTTTTTTGTTATTACTTTTTTGTCTCATGTCTTTGGCATGCTACTCTATATTTTCAGCTAATAGGCAAATATTTTTTTCCTCTGCCGTTTTCTCTCCACTTTTATTATCTTTCATTCTCTTTGCCTACCTCAGCCTCTTCTTCCATGACGACTTTTCTCCTTCTTTCTTGCCGTCCCACTGCGCGCTCTCTCTCTCTCTTTGTCTCTGTCTCTCTCTCCCTCTTTTTCTTTCTCTTCTCTCTCTCCCTCTCTATCTGTTTCTCTTTCTCTCTCTCTCTGTCTCTCTCTCTCTCTCTTTCTCTCTCCCCCTCCCCCTCTCTCTCTGTTTCTCTCTTTCTTTCTTTCCCTCTCTCTCTTCTCTCTCTCTCCCCCTCTTTCTTTCTTTCCCTCTCTCTACCCCTCTCTCTCCTTCTTCTTTCCCTCTGTTTCTCTCCCCTCTCTTTCTGTCCCTCTCTCTCTCTCTGCTCTCTCTCCTCTCCTCCCTCTCTCTTTCCTTCCCTCTCTCTCTCTCTCCCCCGCCTCTCTCTCTCTTTCTCTCCCCACCTCTCTCTCTTTCTTTCTCTCTCCCTCTCTCTCTCTCTCTCCCACCCTCGGCTTCTTCCATAACTTTTCTCCATCTTTCTTGCCGTCCCACTGCACGCTCTCTCCTCCTCCCTCTCTCTTTCACTCTCTCTCTTTCTCTCTCTCTCTCCCTCGCCTCCTCTCTCTCTCTCTCTTCTATCCCTCTCTTTCTCGCTCTCTCTCTCTTCCCCATCTCTCTCTTTCTTTCTCTCCCTATTCTCCCTCTCTTTCTTTCCCTCTCTCTCTTTCGCTCTCTCTATTTCTTTCCCTCTCTCTCTCTTTCCTTCCTTCCTTCCCCTCCCTCTCTTTCCCTCTCTTCTTTCCCTCTCTCTCTCTCTTTTTCTCTCCCTCTCTTTCTCTCCTCTCTCTTTCCCTCTCTCTCTTGCTCTTCTCTTTCGCTCTTTCTCTCTCTCTCTCACACACACACTCTTTTTCTCCAGATCCATATATTTGTAACCACATCTTAAACTTAAGGTGGTGCGATAGGTGGCACTGCCTCCTTGTGATTGCTCCCTCATGGAAAAAATGCAAAATGTAAAAAATATTCAGTCTCTAATTTGTATTCATGGCTACAAAACCAATGCTTGATTTCCAAAATGTGGTAAACCATACATTGCTAAGAACCTTCCACAAATATGCTTTTCACACAGCATAAAGTGAATATAAACTGCTTTCTTAGCGCCACAAAACATATTTTTTTAGGTCTTGCCTAGGCAGCATTAGGGTTAGTAATGCTCAATTAGAAAACATTTATGGTTGTGGTTGGAAGCAAAATCAGCTAATAATTTTAAGGATGTTGGATCACCCAAGCATGTGTCAGATAGCTCAGTTAACAGAAAATACAGAACATGAGCAGATAAACTGGTGGAATATTTTTTGGTTATAAATGGAACATCGACAGATAAGGCAAGGAGGAAAATGCATGTGCCAATGACTGGTAAACAACAAGCATTTGCAATGCAATAGGTCTCACATTTACGTGAGTTTAAGCTATTGGCATTGTAAATGACAATGCGTTTTATTTATATTTCTAAAAACCAAAACATAAATAAAAGGCCTTGTTATTTACAATGCCAATAGCTCAAGCTCGGGTAAATGCGAGACCTGTTGCATTGCAAATGCTTGTGTTTGGTTTGGGAAGGAAGCCCTTCATTTTACATTCACATCTAGCGTGCAGTGTTTCCACAAGCATGGTATTTTGCAGCTTAAAGCACACAACATGGGGCCAAACACAGACTGAGGCGTCCAATGCACCCCTGTGATCCAACGGTAGAACTATCACAATTATTGCACGTTCTTGCCCCTCTCTGCTTTTTTAATGAACCGGCTCATTTTAAAGATAAGTGAGCTTTTGGCATTACTGGGGACCTTTCAATGCCCCGAACAAGGAAATAGTTTTATAAAACACACTACCAGGAGCTTCTACAAGGAGGCGCCCCTTTCCAAAAAAAAAATGCAAAGCTCGAATAAATAAATTACGTGAAAACATGCTGTGTGCGGTGGCTCTGATATGTGCACTTAGCAGCCGTTCACAACGTAATATCAAACAGCCCTCCTCAACCACTTCCTCCTTCAATGTTTTTGAATGGCTGTCTCTTGGTTCCATACAGCGTCTTAAAAGCCTCGGAGGGATTTTCTGTGGTTTGTTCCCTGTGACATCTTTTAAGTTTTCTCGGTCTTCTCCTCGCTTGTGTTGCACCAAGAATGAATGTAGCATTCATGGCGCAGGCTGTACTTTTGTTAAGATTTGACTTTTCTTCAGGGCAGACGCTTATAAGCAGCATGGAAAACAAGCACAACCTTTGACAGATTGGCATAGCCAATAGGTCTCGCCTTTGGGACCTTTTAAGTGCTTAGCCATGCAACAGTTGATGTTGTTGCACCAAGGACATTGTGCTGCATAACTAAATACTTATAAGGTCCCAAAAGCGAGACCTATTGGCTATGCCAATGCTTGTTCTTTGTAATTCATGAAAGATTGTGGGGCATATTATCAAGCCCATTATCGCGGCGATGGCTAGGTATCGCCTAAATGACTATCGCCATCGTAAACAAGTTAGCGGGAGTTTTTACGCCATTCCTGAAATCCATCGCTGTTACCGACGTGTTGATAATACGTCGCTAACAAGGCGATAAATATCAGGGAAAGAAGGAGATAAAAATATCCGCGTAACCAAGGTTGGCGATAGTTATCGCCATTCCTTGGTAATATCCCCAAAGAATGTAAGAATTAATAATGTTATAATCAATTCTAATTGTTTGCAAGAAAAATTTGATATCAAGAAGAGAAAGAAGTAATAATTGTTGCTCATTTTAAGGCCTGAGGAAGCGGCCTGTTTTGCTGCAAAACACATGGTGGCTGAATATGTTATAAACTATGGTGGTTGTAAAACAGACACCATGCAAACATAGAATAAGATTATGAAGTGGTGTTGAAAAGCAATAATCTGTATTAAGAATGGTATAATGACCTTGACAAAATAAACCAAAAGGAACTATGACTTATGAGAACTGTATGCTCATTTGATGCATTAATGAGACTACATTATTTCCGTACGAGAAGAACTGTGTATAGTTTTCAAATTCCGACCTGGTAGGGCTCCGGTCAAGTTGCGGATGCTTTCCTTTGCCAGGCGGGGCTGTTGCACAGAATTGAAAAAGTGCCCAGACAAAAGTCCAGTAGCTTTAGTTTCGCCTTAAGCCCAAAAGGTTCGCCCAGATAGACTTGCGGCTTCATGAAGGAATAGGATGCAATGGACATCCATACATGTGACCCTTTCGCCAGCAAGGCCTTGTCTATCAGCAATTAATGCTATTTAACCACTGAGTTTACAGGCTTATTAAAGTCCACCTGGCTAAGAGAAAGCACCCATAGTGGCTCTATCTGCAGTATTTGCATGGCCAGTTTCATGAATCCATTTGCATGGGTGTTGCCTGGGCCAGATATTGCTTTCCACAGTGCTCTATTTAGTGAACCTACCTTCTTTCCCTTCAATTTGTGGCACGTTTTTAAGTGTGCACGCAAACTGGCTAGGTCCTGTCTTCATAAACCACATTCTAACCTTCTTTGGGCTGGAGAGGTATGGCTCTAGAGTCAAAACACCCTCTGGTAGGGGCCTGTAATTGCACTTTCAATTACTCTGTCTACCTTCCCCCCTTAGTGCTTTTGACCATGCACCAGGAAGGGCGAGTTTTGCAGCAATAACTTGCACTAGGGGTTGGAGAGATGGGCCTTTCGAGGTGTTCCTTAATGTACAAAAAGCGGCTGTCAAGGTGTTGCCTTTTCTTGCTATTGAACGGTTATGTGTTGTAAAATAAGCTCTTGTGCCGAAGTTTACCCCCAAGTATTTATACTCTGACACTGATTCCAATACAGCATTCTCTAAATGGTATGTAGGTGTCAAAGTTCTTCCTGTGCTTATAAGCATCATTTTTGTTTTGTTGAGGTTTACTGTTAGCCCGTGTTATCCCGTGTGCTTTGGCATACTTTGCCATGGTGTTTATTAGCCACTGCAGACCAACCTTAATTTGACTTAGCAGCACTACTTGGTCGGCATACATTATATGCAAGGTAATGAATCCTGACATGGAGACATGAGAATTTACTTTACTGAGGGTTGTTATCATTCAGCTAGATACAATTTAAAGAGGAATGGTACAAAGATGCAGCCTACATGGGGACATAATCCACTGCACATGGCCTTCAGCCAGCAATAGCAAGGAATGAATGCAGTAATTGTCTTTCAGCCATGGCCTATGCTGAGCCCCTCTAAGGATATAAACCACTGTGCATAGTCTTCAGCAAGATACTTAGTGACATGGACCTGAACACATTGAAAACCCAACTTTCACCCTATGCCAAATTCTTTGGAGTCACCCTGGACACAACCTCAACTGCAAGCACACTGTGCCAAGAAAAGAATGACGGCCTGGTAAAAGCTCTCTGCTAAGTAAAGTGTAACCATTTCTCCTAGGAATTGAGTTTAGGACTGTTGCTGAAACTTTTGGAACCTTGCATCTGGATGTTGGCAACACACTGCTCCATGGCCACCCAGATTGCCTCTTTGAGGAACCCCCTACACTTTTTTGTCCCCCGCTGGAGGGATCTGCATTAAATGTGCATGCTGAGCCAAAACTGGATGGGTAATGTTAGACCTGACAGCCTTAGGGTGGTCTTCCCCCAACATTTTGCCTGCCTCCCTCCCTTTTTCTGAACTAATTTTTACTGGTTTTAGGACTCTGCACACTTTACTATTGCTGAACAGTGCTAAAGTGCTTGTGCTCTCTCCCCTAAGCATGGTAACATTAGCTTATCACCTGGAGACACAGTGAAGTCTCCAAAGTATTGGGATAAAGGGCACAAGAGAGGAAATATCCTTTCTTAAGAAGACCCCTCACCACCAACCTAGTTGGTGACATGCTTCATCATCGTTGATAAAGGAGGTG